>JAQPPZ010005986.1:0-67822 GCA_028583015.1 Wollemia nobilis
CTCTAGGGTTTACGATCGGAAGCCTCTTCCGGGGTCTTTGGGGGTTTCTTGCTTGGTCTTTGTTGTCGGCTCTTTCGTTGCCCCGGGAGGGCCCAATGGGGTCTCCTCCAGGTTTTCTCGAGGGGAAGAAGACCTCTTATGCGGAGATATTACGAGAAAACCCTGCGTCTTCCTCTGATGATGCTCAGCGGAGTGCTTTCCATCTGCTATCCAGGAATGCGGGCAAGGGTTCTCCTGTGCATAGAGTCAATGGATGTCTCCCGCAATCTGCGTCAAGACCGAAGATAGTCATTGAACCAGAGCTGGTTGAAGACACGATAAACTATCGTGCTACTCATGATCTGATCTGCAAATTCATGGGCATTCGACCCACCCTGCACTTTCTGCATTCCTGGGTGAGACAAAACTGGGAGCCTATCGGTGAGTACTCCTTATGGCCCATAAGCAATGGGTATTTTATTATTAGTTTTTCTTCCTTATTGGATAGAAACCAGAGCATTTGAATCAGAGAAGAGGAGCCATGGCCCGGCAGGGTTATTTGTCCAACCGTGGAGAGCGGGTTTCGACCCTCGCATTGAGCCCACGGCTGTCCCGGTTTGGATCCGGCTGTATGCTCTCCCGATGGAGTTTTGGGGTGAGCAGATTCTTGAACTGATAGGCAACTCTCTAGGTAGATATTTGGGAGTTTCCAAGGATACCATAGAAGGAAACACTGCTGTTTATGCGAGAATTTGTGTAGAACTGGATATTAGCCAACCGCTACCAGCTGAGATGGGCCAGGTTAGCAGGACATTCCTGGATACAACAGTTAGACTATGAAGCCCTACCTTTCCGATGTAGAGTCTGTCATATGCATGGCCATTTGGCAAGGCTCTGCCCAAATATCTTGAGCACCAAAGCGGATGCTCCACGGGGGAATGTCAAATCGCCCCAGAGAGGGTAAGTCCACTTTGGTCAAGGAACCACCCATCATTCCCCACTGGTTACGAGGGCCGAGAAAGATGGCTTTGAACAGCGAGAAGAGAAGAAGAAACAAAAAGAGAAATGGCAAGGAGCAAGCTCTTCCCAAGCCAACCAACCGGTATGAAATCTTCAAATCTCTTGTGGATCAAGAAGACCAAATTATGGAAGGAGCGGATGGGAACCTTGAGGATAATGTCATCCTTACTCATGCTCCTCCCTCATCAACCCCTGTCCTTGAGCAGGTGATTGACTCCTACGAGACTTTGCGGCAAGAAAACCCGGGGGACTACGGTAATCCACTCCCCGGTCCGACCGGCTATCAAAGATGTTACCATGGGAATTGCGAGAAAAGCTCGAGAGAAAGACCGGCTCTTGGGATTTCCCGAGGTGGAGAAGAGGTCGAAAAATAGTAATTCCCAAGGGGTGGGCGGGGAAATCCAATAAGGATCTAATTGCAGTGCAAGGAGATAAGCTAATCAATGGAGGATTGGCGAGAACAATTGATTCGTATTGCTCCCAAGGTTTCCAATGATTATTCAATCTTGGAATGTGAGGGGTTTAAACGGTAGAACCCATCAATCTGTTGTTCAAAGACTTTTAGAGAGAAGTAAAACAGACTTTCTGCTCATTCAGGAGACAAAAATGTCATTAGACCTTATGAGTAAAGCGTCGGCCGAATACGGAGGGTGCTGGCCATATGGCGGTGGTTGCTCTAGGTGCCTCGGGAGGGATTGCTACTCTTTGGAATCCTCTGGCGTGGATAGCAATAGAACATATAGCATGGAGAGGTGTCCTCACATCTCTTTTTAAGAATATTGTTACAGCTGAACAAGTCTTAATTACAAATTTCTATGGGGCTCAGAACACCGATGGTCAGCGGTTTCAATGGAAAGTTGTTCAAAACATGAGGTCCTCCCGGGAAGATTTTGATTGGATTATTGCTGGGGACTTCAATGCTAAATTATCTGCTAGGGATCAGGAAGGTGGCATCCCTATTTTGGATACAGGGGACCGGCTGTTTATTGCCCAAGTCCGGGCCTTTAACCTTGTTGATATCAAAGGCCCTGGTACAAACTTTACCTGGACTAATAAGAGAAGAGAGCCATACAACAGGAGGGTTAAGCTTGACCGGTTTCTGGTCTCGGAGGAAGCTTATGTTAGATGGAATATCAAATTCCAGATTTTGGAGGGCCCAGTCTCGAGATCACTCTCCCATTTCCTTGGAGGGAGGGACTATGTCGGGGAAGTATTACAAACCTTTTAAATTTGAAAATTTTTGGTTGCAAAAAGAGGACCTACGAAGGAAAATTCCACGGTGGTGGGAAGAAGGTCGTCTCCCTTTTGGAACAGATATGTTCAAATTTCATAAACGACTTCTTTTTGTTAAGAGTAAACTAAAACGGTGGAAGCAAACTAACAAATCTGATTTCCGGCTCCAACGGGCTCCCTTGTTGGCCGGATGGAATGAGGTGCAAAAACAATTCGAGAGAAGGAATCATTTACGAGCATCTTAAATTCGAGGATGACGCTTTACGCAAAGCGGTTGAGGACATTGATAATCAAGAAGAGATCTCTGGAGACGAGAGAGCAAGAAATACTTGGTTATTAGAAGGAGACGAGAAATACAAAATTTTTCCATCGCTCTGCCTGTGCTAGAAGGCAATTGAATAACATGGAATTCCTTCAAGACGAGAATGGAAACTCTTTTGACACTCTCCCTGATATGCACTCCCTCTCTATGGAGTACTTCTCAAACCTCTTCAAGGAAAGTATGCAGCATGATGTGGAAGCCCAAAATGAAGTCATTGAGGGCATTCCCTCTATTATTTCTCATGAAGAGAATCAGGCCCTTCTTAAGCCCATTGATCGTGATGAACTCAAGAAGGTGGTCTTTGGGATGTGCACGGGAAAATCGCCTGGTCCGGACGGTTTCCCTATTGAGTTCTTTCAGGCCTTTTGGGATATCCTGGAGGAGGATGTGTTGGCTGTCATTGAGGAGTCCCGAACTAACAAAAGAATGCTCAAGGCTCTAAATCACACCTTTATCACCTTAATTCCTAAAGGAGAGGGGGGGGCTCACATTTCTGATTTCAGACCTATTGCCTTATGTAATGTGATTTACAAAATAATCACTAAAATTATGGCTGAAAGACTAAAACCCCTTCTTCAGAATATAATCTCCCCTGAGCAAGGGGGTTTTGTTGAAGGAAGACAGATCTTGGATGGAGTGATCTTGGCTCGGGAGGCTATCCATTCTATGCACAATTCGGGTAACAAAGGAATGTTCATCAAAGTGGATATGTCTAAGGCTTATGACAGAGTAGAGTGGGGCTTCTTGGTCAAGATGTTGGCAGCCTTTGGTTTTTCTCAGGACTGGATTGCCTGGGTCATGAGCTGTATCTCTACGCCTTCCTACTCTGTTTTAATTAAGGGACTTCCCTCGCCACCTTTTGGAGCCTCTCGGGGTCTCCGCCAAGGAGACCCTTGCTCTCCTTATCTCTTTCTCATCTTGGCTGAAGGATTAGGCAGACTCCTCCTGAGAAGAAGACGTCAAGGACAGATAATAGGAATTAAAATCGGGGCTGAAGTTTTGACTCATTTACAGTTTGTGGATGATACTGGTTTGGTGGGAGTTGCCAGCCTCAGGGAAGCAAGAGGAATCAAAGATTCTCTTAACGTCTACCTCCGGGCTTCTAATCAAGTCATCAATGAAACAAAATCAAAAGTGGTCTTCTTTAACCTTGATCAAAGGTCACAAGAGAGAGTTATGGAGATCCTGGGTTTCACTAGGACCTCTCTTCCTGTTGTTTATCTGGGGGTTCCTCTGCATTTCAAAAAACTGAAAGCTGATTTATGGAAGGACCTTTTGGATGGCATCAAAGAGAGAATGAATCAATGGTCTCATAGATGGTTAAGCTATGGGGGCCGACTAACTTTCTTGAAGTCTGTTATTCGAGGCCATGCCAATTTATAAATTCTCTATTACAGCCGCCCCTCCATCAATTTGGAAAGAACTGGACAAAGTGGCTAGAAGTTTTCTCTGGGAAGGTGCCAAAGGAGAGAGGAAATGGGCCTTGGTTGGTTGGGATAAGGTCACCCAGCCCAAGGAAAAAGGTGGGTTGGGTTTAAGAAGCTCCAAGTTTAACAATCGGGCCCTGGCTGGTAAATTGTATTGGAGGTGGATTTCCCAGCCTACGTCCCTTTTCAGCAGAATCCTTTCTAGTAAATACTTGGGTCTTGTTCATCCCAACGACTTGGGCCGCTTTCCTTTGGAGGGTAATGGATCTCTTGTGTGGCAGGCGCTCAAGCTTGGATCTCGCATTATCAAAGATCAATTGTTCTGGAAAGTTGGGAGAGGGGAGAAGGCCCGGTTTTGGACTGATTCTTGGGATCAGAATCCTCCTATCCTTCGTTGTGTTTCCTGATTTGCATCCGTTAAAATCAGCTCTTGAAGATAAGGGATGGATTAATATTGAGAGCTACTTCAATACCGGCCAATTGGGGGAGTATAAGGTTCAAAAGTTTAAGCGAGTTGGGTGAATGGCCTATTCCAATCCCTCCGGAGCGAGGCTCCAACTACTGGAAAAACTATTGTCGAGAAAGGTTTCTTGCTTGGGAGAGATGAGGAGGATGAGCTTTCCTGGGGCTTTGGGAACCTTGGGGTTTATACAGTGAAGGAGGGCTATGATTCGATCCTTCCTGAGCCCCCCCACACTCTTTTCCGGTTCAAGAATGGAGGAAGATATGGCATCCCAAGGGCTGGCCGAAAGTGAACTTCTTTGCTTGGCAGCTGATGCATAATGGTATCTTGACCTTTGACAACCTCAGAATTAGAGGCATCATTGGCCCTTCCCAGTGTGTTTTATGTTATAGGAATGAGGAAACTGCGGATCATCTTCTGTTTGATTGTCCTTTCACACAGCAGATTTGGCATCGTTGGTTCTCCCACTTTAAACTTCAGGCTATTGGAGACTTGTCTCGGACCAATTTATGGGAAAGCTGGAAGAGAGGTAGATTTACATCTAAAGCTCTTCGTCTTGGTTGGGAGCTCGGTTTCCTTTTTATTTGGTGGCAGGTGTGGTTGGAAAGAAATGCTCGTATTTTCCGTGAAACCTTCTCTTCGGTGGATGGGATATGGCAGGTCATCTGGAGCAAAGTTGTGGAAACCGTTGCCATCTATGCTGAGGAGGAAAATCAGCCTGCTTCTAAGCCTTTGGAAGGGAGAGCTGCTGATCTTGAGAGACAGGTAAGAAGTTGTTGGAAACCTCCCCCAGAAGGCTGGGTCAAAATCAATACTGATGGAGCTGCAAAAGGCAATCCGGGCAATGTTGGTAGTGGAGTTATCTGCCGTGATCATGCTGGGACTGTGCTCTATTGGGAATTGCAAGGTCTGGGATATGCCACAAACAATGAAGCTGAGGCCTTTGCTATTAAATCTGCCTCCATCTGGGCCGTCAAGCAAGGTCATAGAAAGATAATCATTGAGTCTGATTCCCAAATCCTGGTTGGTGCTCTTGATTGCATGAGGAACTTTGCCTTAAAAGCTTGGAGGCTGCGGATTCTGGTCTCCCAAATTAAAGAGCTTTGGAAGGAATTAGAGGATGTGATACCTGTTTATGCTAGTAGATCTCTTAATAAAGCGGCTGATTTCCTTGCTAAGATGGGTGTTGAGAGAGAGGTTGGGATGCATCTGCATAGTAATATGTCTGTGGAGGATGCAGAGATTAGACAAGGCCTTGAACAATTTTTGAAATAATGTGCAAAGTTTTTTTTGCTAAGGATCTTTTTGTCGCGATATCGCGACATGTAGTGTTGTCGCGGCCTCTGGCTGGTTCTCTGTCGCGATATCGCGACAGGTTGAGCCTCCGCGGCCTCTGGTGGGTTTCTGTCGCGATATCGCGACAGGTCCCGCTTTCGTGGTCCGTGTGGAGTTCTTGCCGCGATTTCGTACCCTTTATGAAGTTGAAAAGCAAAGTTAAAATTTCGTCGCGTTTTCGTGACAAGTTTGAGAATGGGAAGCTGCAAGGAAATCCTGTCGCGATTTCGCGACACGTTTGGCACTTAAGCGGCTGGGAGGAAAATTGTCGCGATATCGCGACCTGTAGCGCTGTCGCGGCCTCGAGTTGGTTTTTGTCGCGATTTCGCGACAGGTTGTGCCTTTCCGGCCTTTGGCGAATTTCTTGCGCGATATCGCGACATGTAGCGCTGTCGCGGCTCTTGTTGGGTTTTTCTAGCGATATTGCGCCTCTTTTGAAGATGCAGTACAAAGGTGGTATTGTGTCGCGATTTCGTGACAGTTTGGTTAATTGGAAGCAGCTTGGCATTTTTGTCGCGATATCGCGGCACGTTTGGCTCTTAAGTGATTGGATGGTTAATTGTCGCGATATCGCGACCCTTTTGTGGCATGAGTGTCGTTTAGTTTTTTCGTCGCGTTTTCGCGACTCCTTCTGCGGGCGGCTGTCGAGGGCCCTTCTTGTCGCGATATCGCGACATGTCGCGATATCGCGACATGTCGCGATTTCGCGACATGTCGCGTTATCGCGACTGTTGGCGCCGAAGCGGTCGTGACGGGGGTGCCTGTCGCGATTTCGCGACATGTCGCGTTTTCGCGACATGTCGCCTTTTCGCGCCGTTTGTTCTCTTTGCCCTGTGGCTGCTAGTGTTGCCTTTGTGCGTTGTCCTTGTTGTGTTGCTCTTGGCTCTGGGTCGGGATGTGCTCTCTCCCGCTTGTATCTGGTCTTTGTATTAATACAAGTTTTCATTTTTTCAAAAAAAAACAATGCATTAGTCTCAAAGGACAACCCATAGGGAAATGTTACATCATCCTCAAAAGGATATACACCTTGGAATAATCGATATTGTCATGTATGCAAGAGGAAAGGACATAGCACTAACTACTGCATATTCAATCATAGAAATCAAAATCAAGGGAATTAGATAAATTATGGAAACCAACAAAATAGGGTATTCCAACCAAGGCAGTATCAACCACAAAAGCAACAGTTTCAACATCCACACACTTCTTAGAATCAATATCCTCAATTGGAATATCATGGAGGGAATCAAAAAGGATACTTAGCACAAAGAATTCAAGAAATAGAAGAACTAGAAGAATCTACAAATGAACATGAAGTCAAATATCTTTCGGTAAGAATTACATATAATGAAGACACTAACTATTTGTTTGAATAGGACTTAGACAACAACAGAGAAGGAGAAAACAAAATCCAAAACCAGAAGAATCAATATCCATATTGAAGACTAAAGTCTTCAAAAACCATGTCATGACCCTCCCTTGGCAGATCTTTTGATGTGAAAGTTTAAATTTTTAGCTATGATATCATGTGTGGATGGGTTTATTATTTTAGGATTGGTTATGCAATACATTTATGTTATAGGGAAATGCAATTCTAACCATTTATGAAATGATGGACTGTTTTATGTTTAATTTATGCAAGCACAAATGTGTCATGCAAATAAAATGATGAAACTTGTTGAAAAGAATGATAGATTAGTTTTTTTTTAGTTTATGCTAAGCAATTATGGTAATGTTTAATAAAAAATTCTAATGAGACTACTTGGATTATACAGGATATCAACAAATTGGCTGGATATCTAACAAAATATATATGCTAAGCTTCCAAATGTATTGCAATTAAGATATAATTGGACTAATGCTTTGCTTGTGTTACCTTGATGAATGAATAATTTCCACTTGTACGTCTTTGCTAGACATCAAAGTATTATTATGTAAAAATTAATTTATAATTTTAATTGTTGAAGCAATAGCTATGATATCATGTGTGGATGGGTTTATTATTTTAGGATTGGTTATGCAAGAACATAAAGTTGTAATAAATTTCCATTATAGATGGATTGAGTACTTAGAATATGGTGGGAAAGTACAGAGGGTGTATAGCCTACAAGAAATTTTCAACCCCAGATCCTCTCCACAATGCAGCTTAGAAAGGCAATGAAAAAAATATGAGAAAACAGAGAAGGAGAAAAAAAAATCCATAACCAGAATCAGAATCAAGATCCATATTGAAGAATAAAGTCTTCAAAAACCTTGTCATGACCCTCCCTTGGCAGATCTTTTGATGTGAAGGTTTAAATTTTTAGCTATGATATCATGTGTGGATGGGTTGATTATTTTAAAAATTGATTATGCAAGACATTTATGTTATAGAAAAATGCAATGCTAACCATTTATGAAATGATGGACTATTTTATGTTTAATCTATGCAAGCACAAATGTGTCATGCAAAGAAAATGATGAAACTTGTTGAAAAGAATGATAGATTAGTTCTTGTTGAGTTTATGCTAAGAAATTATGGTAATGTTTAATAAAAATTCTAATGTGACTACTTGGATTATGTAGGATATCAACAAATTGGTTGGATATCTAACAAAATATCTATGCTAATCTTCCAAATGTAATTCAATTAAGATATAATTGGACTAATACTTTGCTTGTGTTACCTTGATGAAGGAATAAATTCCACTTGTACATATTTGCTAGACATAGAATTATTATGTAAAAATTAATTTATTGTTTTAATTGCTGAAGCAATATTCTAAAAATGAGATACTAAGTCCAACGTGGGTTTATGGTTAAGAATTTCAATAAAAGTAATGATCGAGCTTCCTAGTTTCCATGTTGTATCGAATTGGATGGGCAATGATGGTTGGTGGGGATGTAGTGGGAAGTAAATGAAATTCAGAATGCTGATCGGGGAGGGCAGATGAAGTGGTGGAAATAATTCGTCCATCGAGGAGTGATGAGGAGAGATGTTGGAAAGAGAGGATAGGAAGATGGAAGGAAAGTTTTTTGGGAGATGTACTAAACAACAATAGATTTTATAGGTAGACTGAACTAACAGCAGTAGATTTTTCTAGGAAAATAAACCAATAGAGTAAATTTTACTTGGAGATATTGCATCGGTGATAGGTGGTGTTAACTCAGAGTTTTCTAGGAAAATAAACCAATAGAGTAGATTTTGCTTGGAGATATTTGTTTGAATATGACTACAGAGAAGGAGAAAACAAAATCTAGAACCAGAAGAATCAATATCCATATTGAATACTAAAGTCTTCAAAAATGATGTCATGACCCTCCCTTGGCAGATCTTTTGATGTGAAGGTTTAAATGTTTAGCTATGATATCATGTGTGGATGGATGGATTATTTTAGGATTGGTTATGCAAGAAATTTATGTTATAGGGAAATGCAATGCTAACCATTTATGAAATTATGAACTATTTTATGTTTAATGTATGCAAGCACAAATGTGTCATGCAAAGAAAATAATGAAACTTGTTGAAAAGAATGATAGATTAGTTCTTGTTGAGTTTATGCTAAGCAAGTATGGTAATGTTTAATTAAAATTCTAATGTGACTACTTGGATTATGCAGGATATCAACAAATTGGTTGGATATCTAACAAAAGATCTATGTTAATCTTCCAAATGTATTTCAATTAAGATATAATTGGACTAATGCTTTGCTTGTGTTACCTTGATGAAGGAATAAATTCCACTTGTACGTATTTTCTAGACATAGAAGAGTAAAAATTAATTTATTGTTTTAATTGTTGAAGCAATATTTTGAAAATGAGGTACTAAGACCAATGTGGGTTTATGGTTAAGAATTTCAAGAAAGGTAATGATTGAGCTTCCTAGTTTCCATGCCGCATCGAATTGGATGGACAATGATGGTTGTCAGGGATGTAGTGGGAAGTAAAGAAAATTCAAAGTGCTAATCGGGGAGGGCAAATAAAGTGGTGGAAAGGATTCTTCCATCAAGGAGTGATGAGAAGAGATGTTGGAAAGAGAGGATAGGAAGACAGAGGGGAAGTTTTGTTGGGAGAGGGAATGAACAACAGTATATTTTACAAGTAGAGTGAACTAACAACAGTAGAGTTTTCTAGGAAAATAAACCAATAGAGTAGAGTTTTCTTGGAGATATTGCATTGGTGACATGTGGTGTTAACTCAGAGACAAGTTTTATGTGGTAGCTGGGTTATAGCATTGCAAATTCACCAATAGATGGTAAGTGATACTCTAGTTTTTCTACTATGAAATATCTTAGATAAAAATATGAAATTTTAAAATAGATTTGATTGATAAGGAAGCTTTGCTAAAGGTATTGTAATAATGGATTCTCTGTGGAGAATTATAGTGTATTAGTTTTATGGATTGGTAGAAGCAAATCATAAAATAAAGCTTATTTCCATTTTCTTTAATGACCAAGATATCTTGTTGATAGTGTTGATCTGTAGGAAGTTTTATTTATGCGAATTTCAATGTTATGGTTCATATAATGGAAATAGCTTAATGGGTGTGCTTAACATGCAAGGAAGTGAAACCAAGGAGGGAAATTTATTTTACATTCATTAGGAGGCAATTCTTAGTAATATTTTGCAAAAATCTGGACTTAGGATATGTAGTCTTCATTGGAATTTTAACACTGGGGTTGAGTTGAGTTGTATTAGTGTGTCTTGTTATCTATTCATCTATGCCAGCACCATGCTCCCTTCACTTGAAGGTATGTGTTAAGAAATTACTATCCTGGTAAGGGTAGTGATACTAGGGTCCATTACCTTGTCTCAGCATAATAAAAATCTGATAAGTTTTATGCTAGTAAGGAAAGGAAAGACTTAAATAGTGGTGTGTCCCTATGTATTTAAGCTACCTCCAAGAAATAAATGGGTCATATGTAATCTATATGTATGTTGTTGCCTCTTTTTGAATGGAACAAACCATCAAGAAAATATATGTAAGCACAAGGTTTTATGTCCTTTGCTCTAAAATGAAGGAGGAGAATAAAAGTGACTATGGTACCATCTACTGGATGGAAGATGTCATATCTCACTATCGAGATGAACTGTCAATCTATCACAAGCCTATAAGACATCCAGTAATGTGCACTTTAGAGTAATTATCTCATGTGTTGTTCTATTAAACTTGTAAGTTTAGCTAGAGGGTATTGAATAATGAAATCGACTAACTCGGTTGAGTAGAAACTCAATGGATAAATTCCTAATCTAGCTAAGGAATAATATTTCTCAGAGCAGGCAATATAAGATTTAAACCCGAAAAAGGCCAAGGTGGGTTGACTTGAGGTTGATACAAAGACTCATTGACCATTTTCCATGTTGTTGGGCAGAAAAATAATAGAGAGATGAATTTGAGTGCATGGTGTTTATGGTTGGTTATGAAAGTCAAATTACTTGTTCTGTAATTATGAATTTTATGCAAAATAAGGATTGCAAAAAAATGGACGTGTTCACGTTGTAGTTTCATGAGTTGTACTCATTGTAAAAATTAAGATAATATGTATAGTTCCTATCCATTGTAAGGAACTTTTATGAAAGACTAAGATTCTATAAAATACCTTGACTCTTTGTATTAAACTAAAATTTAAGGGAATAGAAGGCTTGGGTTTTCCCTTCGAGGTTTTTCCCAAGGTAAATGGGTTGTGATATCTTTTGTGGACTTGTTCATTATTGGTTGATTTATTATTTCTATGTTGTTGGAAATAAGCTTAATATCTTGTATTGGATGGATAAATTAATATGGATTTATTATGTAATTAAACTATGATTAAATATTGTTAGGCAAAATATGGAATAATGTTACCTTTCACAAGTTTAGATTTGATGCTATATGGGAATGATTAATAATGTTGTGGAATGTAAGATAAATATGGTATTTATACTTCTACTTCTTTTGAATTTAAATTATGGATCTCTACATTAATTTAGGGTTAATTATGTAATTGGTTAATGATCCTTGATTAGGTTAACTTTAATATGGAAGCATAGTTTGTAAAAGAAGCAAATTGGTTTGAGAATCAATAAATCATATTAATAAGAGACTTGATATGGTGTAACCAAAAGGGGCTCAACTAGAGTAGCATCTTTATGCTTGAATAATAGACTAGTGTTGTGTTGACTCTCTATTTTATGATGAATAAATTAAATATCCAATGATTTGATTCCATAAGTGGAATTTAGAAAGAAGCCAATACTAGAATGGCTAGCTCATCGTGGGATGAGAAGGATAGTCAATTCCTACATGATTATATACCTACATAGAATGACATATGTAGAGTGAGAAGGATAGTGTACCTCTTTCGATAGAATAAAAGAGGAAGAACTAGCTCATTGGGTATTAACGAGAAATATAGTTTGGAATTGAATACTTCCACCTAGTACTCTTTCATAGATGGATATATGCAAGATGTAAATATGGGTGTACCTCAAAAAGAAAAAAGGTCTTGAGAAAAATTTTAGTGTGGAATTTTAGGGTATATATATATAAACTTAGTTGTATTTGATGTAATTTGAGGTTGTTACATTGAGTTGATAGAATTTGGGGTTGCTACATTTGGTATCAAAGTGCTTGGTTCATAGGGATACAAGTTTCCTTGCACAAGAATAGATGAGTGTAGTAGGATAGTGCACCATGTAAAAACTATACCTACAAAGAAAGTGGGTCTACTAAAGATAGACCTTGATTATCTAGCTAGGGTAACTAAGAATATAGTTGCCAGTAGGAGAAACAATTCAAGGATAAAATTGTGAACTGATTTCTACTATCTCTCTTATGTGTGGTTAGGGATAATGCCACCCAAGAGAAGGAGAGGGAGTGTTACCCCAATGATGAGGTAGACATGACAAAACAATGTAGAGGATAGTGTCACAAATTTAGGTGTGGATAACCCTAGTACAGAAAGGGAATATCTCACTGCAATAATTTCCCTACTAAGGGAACAAATGGAAACACAAAAGCAGTTATTAGAAACTATAGTGAATCGAGATTCACAAGCTAGAAATTCTAGAGTAGGATAAGTGAATGAGAACCATTCAAAAGCACAACAAGCTAGAATTCATCTAGAGGCAGAACTAGGCAAGGATATGAAACACCTAAAATCTTCAAAGTTTAATGGAGAAGAATATGGTGATAAATCCGAAGCTTGGTTGAAGGAGATAGAGACTTTTTGTAATATGAATAACTATTCCACTGGTACCCAAACATCCTATGCTACTTTGCATTTGCAAGGGATTGGTTTGGATTGGTGGGAAACTAGGGATTGAAGCTATCGTGGGGAACTAGGGATTGAAGCTATAGTTGATTTAAAATGGTAGAACTTTGTGATAGCATTAAAAGAAAGATTCCCCACCAAATACTTCTACACCAATAAATTTAAAGAGTTTACCAAACTTAGACAAGGTACTAGGACTATAGAGGTGTACTATCAAAAATTCATCAAGCTACTAAAGTATGTACCCACATATAATAAAAATTTGAGGATACACAAGTTTATTCTAGAAGTGGGTGCCATAATAGGGAATGAAGTGAATATGCGGGAACCTAGTACTCTTCAGAAAGCCTATGATTTGCCTAGGAAAGTTGAAACTTATCTCAAGCTCTACTCCAATAATGAAAAGGCATCTAAACAAGATAAAGAGGCACTAAGAAAAATAAATAGTACAGGGTTCATGAAATGGGAAAGTGAACAGGAAAACAAGAGTCCCCCTAGATAGGAAAAGAGGAATGATCAGAAGTAAGGAAGGTTCAAGAAAAGGTTCAAAGGGAAGAACCAAAATTCTAACAATCGCAGCAATGGTGATAACTGACCACCAACACAAGGTTAGGCCAACCTTGCATAGGTAGTGAAAATAGAAGATGGATAGAAGCAAAAAATACATCCAAGACCCAAAGCAGGATGTTATGAATGTGGTGGTCCGCATTATACCAACAAATGTCCACTTAAAATAGGGTCAATTTTGAAAGGAAAGGAACTAGCCTATAAAGAACATGCACATGATATTTATGCAATGACAGGGAGTTAGAATCTGGAAGAACAAGCCATTTCACTATTGATAAAAGGTAAGATATTTCATAAAAATGTTAGAATTTTAATTGATAGTGGTGCCACAGATAGCTTTGTTTCCACTAGATTAACTAGATAGACTAGGGATCTTGGCACATGGGTAGAAGGTCGAGTATAGTTGTAGAAGGTCGAGTATAGCTCAGGACAGACCTACTAGGTCGATCAATGTTACCTTATGGCTAAAATTATCTTACCTAGTGGTACTACTATAGGTTACCTTTATGTAGTATCCTTACATTATTTTGATGTAGTGCTAGGAATGGATTGATTACAAGAACATAAAGTTGTAATCAATTTCCAAGATAGATGGATTGAGTACTCAAAATATGGTAGGAAAGTACAAAGGGTGTACAACCTACAAGGGGATTTTTGACCCCAAATCCTCTCTACAATGCAGCTTAGGAAGGCAATGAAAAGAGGAGGAATAATTTATGTAGTAAATTTTAATGAGATAAATGATAAAAATAAGGAAGAAGTGTTTGAGAAACACCTAGTACTTCAAAATTTCAGAGACGTATTTCCAGAGGATTTACCTAGATTACCCCTAAATATAAATTTGATTTCACAATTGAACTTCAACCTAGAACTAAACCTATTCATAGATCTCCTTATAGAATGAATCCAATTGAGATGCAAGAACTAAAGGTGTAGTTACAAGGATTGCTAGAGAAGGGTTTGATTAGACCAAGTGTGTCACCATGGGGTGCACCAGTGCTATTTATCAAGAAAAATGATGGTTCTCTATGACTATGCATAGACTACATGATGTTAAGCAAGGAAACTATTAAAAATAGATATCCTCTACCTAAAATTGAAAACTTCTTTTATCAACTTAAAGAGACCACTATCTTTTCAAAGATTGATATAAAATCAGGTTACCACCAATTGAGGATTCGAGAAGAGGATACCCATAAGATAAATTTCAAAACTCATTATGGATACTATGAGTTTATTGTCTTGCCTTTTGGTCTATCGAATGCTCTAGTAGCATTTATAAATTTGATGAAAAATATTTTTAGAAAGCTTTTGGACTGATTTGTTCTTGTATTCTTGGATGATATTTTGATTTATTTCTAGAATAAGATTGAGCACGACCGACACCTAGAGATCATGTTGGAGCTTCTAAGAAATAATTAGTTGTACAATAATTTGTCAAAGTATGAATTTTATGTGTCATAAGTGCAATATTTAGGGCATATTGTATCAATAGAAGGGATCGCGATGGATCCTAATAAAATAGAAGCTATACTGAATTGGCCACCACCAACAAATGTGATGAAAGTCTAAAGTTTCATGGGTTTTATTGGATATTATAAGTGATATGTGAAGGACTACATCAAGATAACCACTCTAATAACTAACCTTCTAAGGAAGGGAAAGAAATTCAAGTTGACATATAAATGTGAGGAAGTTTTTGATCTGCTCACACAAAGACTTAGCACATCTCCTATACTAAAGATACCAGACCCTCAAGGTAGCTTTTTTGTATGTACAGATGCATCATTGGAAGGTTTGGGAGGAGTACTCTCACAAGATGAAGTTGTAATTTCCAAGGTTATGCATAGTGGCAAATATTCACAAATTGGGCGAATATTAGGATTTTCAAAATTGGAAATTGGCGAATATGAGGATCCTCAACATCGGCCCATTCGCCTAAAATTTTTAGGACTAATTTTTTCTTAGGGTCAATTCACCATAATATATATCCAAACATAGGCATATTTGTACTTTTTGGAAAGATCTTTTTGAGCTTGATATAATGGTGGTGTTTTTATAAAGTTATAAGGTGATTTAATAGGTCAAAAATTGCTCCAAAGATAAAATTATTGTTTAGGGCTTAAAATACCCCAAATTTTTGTGTGACTATTATTGATTTGATTTTCTTAGGATTCACCTTGATTTCATTTAGGATTCACCATTTTTTTACAAGTATATTTTGAGTTCAACCCCTTATGCATAACCCTGGTAATTGCCTATGGATCTAGGAAACTAAAATGACATGAGGTAAATTATGCAACCCATGATCTGGAGTTAGTAATGGTGGTTTTTGTGATCAAAATTTGGTGATAATTTTTTATAGGGAGACCCTTTGAGATGAGAACAGACCATCAAATTCTAAAGTACATATTCACTCAACCTTTGCTAAATTCCAGGTAGAGAAAATGGATGTAATTTCTCGATGAATATGATTTTGGCATTGAATACATCAAAGGGAAGTAAAATAAGGTGGTTGATGTGCTTAGTAGGAGAATACACTTAGTTGTCTTATCTCACATCCATGTAGACTTGATGGAACAGGTTAAGGAAATGCAACAGTAATATGTGTTTTGCAATCAAATCTAAGAAAGGATGGAAAGGAAAAAAATGAAAGTAAGAAATTCAGCATCAAATATGGTTTCTTGTGCTTTAAATATAGAGTAGTGATCCCTGAGGCCAGTAATTTGAAGAAAATTATCATGAATGAAGAGCATAGATCTCCATATTTTGCTCATACAAGAGGAGAAAAAATGAGAGAATATGAAGAAAATATTCTACTGGCTAGGAATGAAGAGGGATATAACTAAATTTATCACCCAATGCCTTGAATGCCAAAAAGTAAAGGCAAAAAATAGACATTCTTTAAGACTATTGTACCCTCATGAGGTACCAACACAGAAATGGTAGGTGATTTCAATGGATTTTACTATAGGTTTTCCAAAGACCATATTCCAACATGACTCAATCCTAGTTGTGGTCAACAAACTAACTAGGTTATGCACTTTATACCCAAAAATACCAAGGAAGATGTCATGGTCATGGATAACATATTTGCCAAGAAAATATTCAAGCTACATGGTTTTTCAAAAGTGATAGTTTTTTATAGGGACTCGAGATTCACATCCAAGTTTTGGTAAGCTTTGTATTGAGCCATTGGCACTAGGTTAAACATAAATTTTGCATATCACCCAGAAATAGATGGGAAACTTGAAAGGGTAAATTGGGTTTTAGAGGATATGCTTCGCATGTATTGTATGGATCAAAAAACCCAATGGGAAATTTACCTGCACTTGGTAGAATTTACCTATCACAATGGTCACCATTCGACCTTAGGCATGGCACCATTTGAAGCTCTATAAAGTAGGAGGTGTAGGACACCATTATTTTGGGATAATCCAAAGGACATGGTTGTGCTTGGACTTGATATGGTCAAATAAATGGAGTAACAATTAGGATGGTTAGACAAAAACTTAAAGAATTTGTAGATCATCAAAAAAGTTGTATCGACCTTAAGAGGTTGCTAAGGGAGTTTGTTGTGGGTGATACAATATTTTTTAGGGTGATACCACATAAGAGTGCTATTAAATATACAAATTTGGATCCTCACTTTGCACCATAGATAGCTTTATTTCCACTAGCTTAACTAAAGATATATACCGAAAAGGCTAGGGATATTGGCACATGGGTGGAAGGTCGAGTATGGCTCAGGATAGACCTACTATGTAGATCAGTTTTACCTTATGGTTAAAGTTATCTTACCTAGTGGTAATCTTGTAGGTTACCTTTATGTAGCATCGTTACATGCTTTTGATGTAGTGCTAGGAATGGATTGGTTGCAAGAACATAAAGTTGAAATAAATTTCCAAGATAGATGGATTGAGTACTTAGAATATGGTGGGAAATTACAGAGGGTGTACAACCTACAAGGAATTTTCAACCCCATATCCCCTCCAAAATGTAGCTTACAAAGGAAATGAAAAGAGGAGGAACAATTTATGTAGTAAATTTAAATGAGATAAATGATTAAAGGAAGGAAGAAGTGTTTGAGAAACACCCAATACTTTAAAAGTTCAGATACATATTTCCATAGGATTTACCTATATTACCCCCTAAATGAGAATTTTATTTCACAATTGAAAATCAACCTATAACTGAACCTATTCATAGAGCTCCTTATAGAATGAATCCAATTAAGATGCAAGAACTGAAGGTGCAATTACAAGGATTGCTAGAGAAGGGTTTGATTAGACCAAGTGTGTCATCATGGGGTGAACCAGAGCTATTTGTCAAGAAAAGGATGGTTTCTTGTGACTATATATATACTATAGGATGTTAAACAAGGAAACTATTAGAAATAGATATCCTCTACCTAGAATTGAAGACCTCTTTGATCAGCTTAAAGAGACCACTATATTTTCAAAGATTGATATAAAATCGGGATACCACCAATTGAGGATCCAAGAAGAGGATACCCATAAGACAACTTTCAAAACTCATTATGGACACTATGATTTTATTATCTTGCCTTTTGTTCTATTGAATGTTTTAGTAGAATTTATGAATTTGATGAACATTATTTTCAGGAATCTTTTAGACCGATTCATTCTTGTATTCTTGGATGTTATTTTGATTTATTACTAGAATAATATTGAGCACGATCAACACCTGGAGATCATGTTGGAGCTGCTAATAAATAATCAGTTGTATGGGAATTTTTTAAAGTGTGAATTTTAGAAGTGCAATATTTAGGGCATATTATATCAATAGAAGGGATCGCGATGGATCTTAAGAAAATAGAAGCTATATTGAATTGGAAACCACCAATAAATTTGATGAAAGTCTAAAGTTTCATGGGTTTTATTGGATATTATAGGCGATATGTGAAGGACTACTCCAAGATAACTGCTCCAATAACTAACCTTCAAAGGAAGGGAAAGGAATTAAAGTGGATGGATAAATGTAAAGAAGCTTTTGATATGATCAAAAAAAGACTTAGCACATCTCCCATAATAAAGTTATCAGATCCTCAAGCTTTTCTGTATGTACATATGCATAATTGGAAGGTTTGGGAGGAGTTATCTCACAAGATAAAGTCATAATTGCCTACGGATCTAGGAAATTGAAATGACATGAGATCAATTATACAACCCATGTGTTGGACATTTTGAGTCCCTAATTCAAATTTGTCATTGATGTCACCAGATGAAGTCATCATTTAATACCAAAGATTTCAGTAGGAAATAAAGGGGATAAATATGGTTATTTGATATCCAGGGAGAAGGCCAAAGTTCAAGTAAAACAGTGCAAAAGACAAAAGTTAAAAAGGAGTTATAATATTTATTTTATAAATCATTTAAATTCAGTATGAATTTAAATTTTATAAATAAATATTAAAGGTACATTATCGAAGGTTAATATTATAATAGTAGTTATTATAATATTAAAATGTGCCATGGAGAAAACCCAAAACATTTATAATTTTTATTATAATGTTTTAAAAGATAAAAGTGGGTTTTATAAAGTCAAAAAATAATTTAATAAACCCAAAGGTTGGGTTTAAGACCAAAGGCCTTGATAAATCTTCGTCGATGTCATGAGGATCATTTATATTTTGGAGCACCAACGTTCCAAGCAAAGGAGGAAAAATCATTATTTAAACCTATGCCAAAGGACATAAAATTTATCCTTGCTCGAATTGGAAAGAGAAAGCATACAAATTAAATGTAGAGCTTGTGAGATAAAGGTGCAAAATTCGTGTTTGACTTGATGACGAAAGGAAACAAAACCAAGTGCGTTGATTAGTTGGAAGCCAACAAGGCACCTTGGCCTAGTGGCAAGTGGGCTGCAAGCTTACGTTTTGGTGTGCATGGTGGATAGTGTTCGAATCCCAGTGGAAGCACTTTGGTGGACTAAGTCGTAACGGTGGAAGAAAGGGTTGAAGCACGTGGTGATTCTTCCTTCCCAATGAGCATATATCTCATGTGGTGGTTTGTACCATGGGTAAAGGTGTTTGTGTGGGCTGCGTTGAGAGTTCGAAACTCTCCAAAGGCAAAGGTAACATTTTTATGTTTTATTTTATTAATGCCTAAGTTGGAGGTATAAGGTATTTGGTGGTTGAAGTTTGAAAGGGTTGCATTGTGATAAAGGTTGGTAGTTGAGAAATACCATTAGGAGTTATAAGGAGAATTCTGTTTTTATTTTTAAAGTCTTAAAATTTGCTATTGTGGAATATTGAAAGGTTAAGACTTTGTGGGTTGTATGTTATTTTGAATAAAGTGTTTTGTGATTATTGTGAGGACATTGTTTATTGTTTAAGTTGGAGTGATAAGGTGTAATTGTGATATTATTTTTGTGATATAAAAATTATCCTCTAACCCTTATTGAGTTTGTCAAAGAAGTAATTGTGAGTGTGGCAGATTTGTAAGGACAACTACTCTTCAAGAAAAGGTATGGGTAAAATTCTTCTTGGTTGATTTAGGTGATTGGCTTGATTGAAATTTGAGTTTGGAGTGAAAAGGATTTGATTAGGGTTTCCTTTTCTAAATTTGTTGAATTAATGCTTCAAGGTTTTCTAGATTGAGAGTTGTGATTAAACCTTGTTTTATAAGCATTGTTGTTTAGACCATTGGTTGAGTGAAGTACATTGAGTTAATGCTTAAAGGTTTTCTGGATTGAGAGTTGTGATTAAACCTTGTTTGATAAGCATTGTTTTTTAGACCATTGGGTGAGTGAAGTACATTGAGTTAATGCTTAAAGGTTTTCTGAATTGAGAGTTGTGATTAAAACCTTGTTTTATAAGCATTGTTGTTGAAGCCATTAGTTGTGTGAAAAACCTGAGTTAGGGTTTGGAAAGATCATGAGTATCATTGTTATGTGAGATTTGTTGTTAAGCATTGTTGGATACATTTTGAGTTGAAGTATATATGCTTGGACTAGGGTTTGTGAGCAAGATTTGTTTCTTGAAGTGATTGGTTGAGTAGAGCTAACTGAGCCTAGTCAAGTGAATGTATGAAGTGATTGATCAAGTTTCATAAAACAAACTATTCTATATTCTGATTTGAGTTGAGATTGAGTTTTGAGAATAGAACATATTGAGTTTCTAACAATTCTATTTATGCTTCTATGATATTGAGTTGAGAAAGTGATTGAGCATTGGGTATAGAACATATTGAGTCTCTAACAATTCTCTTTATGCTTCTATGAGATTGAGTTGAGAAAGTGATTGAGCATTGAGTATAGAACATATTGAGTCTCTAACAATTCTCTTTATGCTTCTATGAGATTGAGTTGAGAAAGTGATTGAGTATTTATTATAGAACATATTGAGTCTCTAACAATTCTCTTTATGTTTCTATGAGATTGGACAAGTTCTGTGTGGACTTATTAAGCAGATTTGAGGTAAGTCTTTGAGAAGACTTGTGGACTGATTTTGTGTGAGCTTTTGTGGAAGCTTATAATATAGATTTGAGCAAGTCCTAGAGAGGACTTATTGAGCAGATTTGAGCAAGTCCTAGAGAGGACTTATTGAGTAGATTTGAGCAAGTCCTAAAGAGGACTTATTGAGCAGATTTGAGCAAGTTCTAGAGAGGACTTATTGAGAAGATTTGAGAAAGTCCTATAGAGGACTTATTGAGAATATTTGAGCAAGTCCTAGAGAGGACTTATTGAGTAGATTTGTGCTAGATCGAATGTACTATGTTTAGTGCAAGAGATTGAGCAGAGTTGTGCTAGACCGACTAGACTGTGTTTAGTACAGTATTGAGATAGAGCTTTGGAGGTGATAGAGTAGAGAGGATAGAAACTCTAGTGGATAGAGATCCATCAACTAGGACATTGAGGATAGGTCTTCTGAGTGAGGACAAGAGTCTTCAAGTGGAGAGAGATCCACAGTCAGTGCAGTGGAGGCAGAGTCTTCTAGAGTATCACCAGCCAAAGTAGAGGAGAAGGAGTTCTCCTATGGATAGAGATCCACAAACCATATTTAGGGGATCAACATCTCCTTTGGACTGAGGTCCATAAACATTGTAATAGGGAAAGGATTCCCATGAGATTATTTGAGAAATATTTAGAAGAAATATTTTCTCCGTGGAGGTAGCCATATTTGGGTGAACCACGTTAAATCTGTGTCTCTATTGTGTGTGATGATTTATGCATTGCTTTGGTTATTGCTATTTATATTGCTATTGATTATATTGATTAATCCTATCTGGGAAAGAAAAGTAAAAAGTGGTCTTATACTGTTCACCCCCCCTCTCAGTATAAGCTTGTGTTCTTCACCATGATCTAGAGTTAGCAGTGGTGGTTTTTGTAATCAAAATTTGGTGATACTATTTAATAGGGAGACCCTTTGAGATGAGAACAGACCATCAAATTTTGATGTGCATATTCACTCAACCTTTTCTAAATACCAAGTAGAGAAGATGGATGTAATTTCTCACTAAATATTATTTTGGCACTGAATACATCGAAGGGAAGGAAAATAAGGTGGTTGATGCACTTAGTAGGACAAGACACATAACTATATTATATCGCATCCATGTAGAATTTATGGAATAGGTTAAGGAAATGCAACATCAAGATGTGTTTTATAATCAAATCTAAGAAAGGATGGAAAGGAAAACCAATGAAAGTAAGGAATTTAACATCAAATATGGTTTCTTGTACTTTAAATATAGATTAGTGATCCCTAAGGCCGATAATTTAAAAAATAATCATGAATGAAGAGCATAGATCTCCATATTTTGCTCATACAGGAGGGGCAAAAATGAGAGTATATGAAGAAAAATTTCTACTGGCCAGGAATGAAGAGGGACATAACTAAATTTATCACCCAATACCTTGAATACCAAAAAGTAAAGGTAGAAAATAGACATCCTGTTGGGGTTATTGTACCCTCATGAGATACCAGCATAGAAATGGTAAGTGATTTCGATGGATTTTATTGTAGGTTTACCAAATACCAAATTCCAACATGATACAATCCTAGTTGTGGTCAACAAACTGACCAAGGTTATGCACTTTATACCTAAAAATAATAAGGATAATATCATGGTCATGGCTGACAGATTTTCCAAGGAAATAATTAGGCTACTTTTCAAAAGTGATCATTTGTGATAGGGACTCAATATTCACATCCATGTTTTGGTAAGCTTTGTATCGAGCCATTGGCACTAGGTTAAACACCAGTTTTGCATATCATACAAAAATAGATGGGAAAATTGAAAGGGTAAATTGGGTTTTAGAGGACATGCTTCACATGTATTGTATGGATTGGAAAACCCATTGAAAATATTATTTGCACTTGGTAGACTTTACCTACAACAATAGTCACCATTCAACCTTAGGCATGGCACCATTTGAATCTCTATAAGGCAAGAGGTGTAGGACACCATTATTGTGGGACAATTTAGAGGATAGGATTGTGCTTGGACCTAATATGGTCAAAGAAATGGAACAACAATCAAGGATGATTAGAGAAAAACTTAAATAAATGGCAGATCATCAAAAATATTTTGCCAACATTAAGAGGTCACCAAGGGAGTTTGTTGTGGGTGATAGAGTGTTTTTGAGGGTGATACCATAGAAGAGTGCTATTAAATCTACAAAGCTAGATCATCACTTTGTGGGACTCTTTGAGATTACAAAGAATATCAATCTTGTGGCACATTGACTTGCCTTACCACCCAATATGTTGAATATTCATGACACCTTTCACATCTCATTGCTTAGAAACTATATAGCTAACCCTAACCATGTGTGGGAGTTTTCTTTGTATATGGTTAATATAGAGGCTATAGAGGTTTTACCAATAAATATCCTTGAGTTCTATTCCAAATAATTAAGGAATGGAACACTAGAGCAATGCAAGGTCTAGTGGGACCGTTACTCTGAGAGAAATACTACTTGGGAAAAAGTAGCAGATATGAAGAAACATTTTTCATTTTTGTTGAGAATGATTATAAAATATTATTTTATGTTTGGACTTCAATAAAATGAAGAGAACCATGTTAAGCCTAAGGGGGGGAGGATGTCATGATCCTCCCTTGGTAGATATTTTTATGTGAAGGTTTAAATATTTAGCTATGATATAATGTGTGGATGGTTTGATTACTTTAGGATTGGTTATGCAAGACATTTATGTTATAGAGAAATTTAAAAGCTAACAATTTATGAAATGACGGACTATTTTAAGTTTAATATATGCAAGAACAAATGTGTCATGCAAATAAAATTATGAAACTTGATGAAAAAAATGATAGATTAGTTCTTATTGAGTTTATGCTAAGAAATTATGGTAATGTTTAATAAAAATTCTAATGTGACTACTTGGATTGTGCATGATATCAACAACTGGTTGGATATCTAACAAAATATTTATGCTAATCTTCCAAATATATTTCAATTAAGATATAATTGGACTAATGCTTTGCTTGTATTACCTTGATGAAGGAATAAATGCCACTTGTATGTCTTTTCTAGACGTCAAAGTATTATTATGTAAAAACTAATTTATTATTTTAATTGTTGAAGCAATATTCTAAAAATGAGGTACTAAGCCCAACGTGGGTTTATGGTTGCAAATTTCAAGGAAGGTAATGGTCAAGCTTCCTAGTTTCCATGTTGCATCAGATCGGATGGGCAATGATGGTTGGCAGGGATGTAGTGGGAAGTAAAGGTAAGTCGAAGTGCTGATCAGGGAGGGTAGAAAAAGTGATGGAAAGGATTCAACCACTGAGGAGTGATGAGGAGATACATTGGAAAGAGAGGATAGGAAGATGAAGGGAGTTTTTTTAGGAGAGATAATGAACAACAATAGAGTTTACGGGTAGATCAAACTAATAGTAGTAGATTTTGGAAGGAAAATGAACCAATAGAGTAGAGTTTTCTTGGAGAGGTTACACTGGTGACAGTGGTGTTAACTTGAAGATGATTTTTATGTGGTAGCTAGATTACAAGGCTACAAATTTTCCAATAGATGGTAAGTGATACTCTAGTTTTTCTACTATGAAATCTCCTAGATAAAAGTATGAAATTTTAAAATAGATTTGACCAAGAAGGAAGATTTGCTAAAAGTATTGTAATAATGGATTCTTTGTGGAGAATTATAATGTATTAATTGTGTGGATGGGTAGAAGCAAATCATAAAACAAAGCTTATTTACATTTACTTTAATGACCGAGATATCCTATTGATAGTGTTGATATTTAGGAAGTTTTATTTATGTGTATTTCAATGTTATGGTTTGAAGAATATAAATAGCTTAATGGGTATGCTTAACGTGCAAGGATGTGAAACTAGAGAGGGAAATTTCTTTTACATTCATTAGGAGACAATTCTTAGTAACAGACTTAGGAGATGCAGTCTCCATCAAAATTTTAACACTGGAGTTGAGTTGAGTTGTATTAGTATGTCTTGTTATCTATTCATCTATGCCAACAATGTGCTCCCTTTATTTAAAGTTGTGTTAAGCTATTTAACAACCCAGGTCTAACTCTCCTGGTTTTTCAAAACATACCATAAAAAAAATTAAATCAAAGGAGACAAAGTCTCTAGTATTTACCCAACATGTTATTAGTACATAGGCATAATATACACACTCCGAGATTGGTGACCGTTGCAGATGGTATCTAGAGTTTCTCAACCACAATGGACTCGGATTCGTTGCTTTTTTTTAAGTGAAAAACCCCTTGCGGAGCTGCCTTGGTCTGAGAGACCATGACCAAGGGGTTCTACACCGTCAAAGTCACCTAGGAGTCATGCCCGGCCCTACCCGCACCAACATTATCAATTAGATTTTGGATACCCAATTCAAATTTTTTGTAGGGTGGAGATTCAAACTTGGGACCTCCCTTGGAGGATTGCCCTCTCCTCTCCAACTCATCTACAACACCTGGGTCGGATTCGTTGCTTTGAGTCATTGGTAAAATCAAGTCATCTTTCCTCAAAATTTAGTAGGGCTTTATGGGATCTAAGCCAATCCACACCTAATAAAACATCAAAAGCATGTAAAGCTACTTATTAGTGTAAGTTTATTTTCCCTTGAGGTAATACTATTTGGGGATCGAAAATACATTGGTTGACTAAATAAGTTTGAGTTGACCCATACTCAATCTACCACCCATTTGACATAATCCTAGGTGTTTTCAGTATGTCCCTCACAATACTAGTAGATATGAAACTATCAGTTTCCCCACTATTAACCAATATACGGATATATTTTTATCCTATTTTATTTGTAAAATAAATGGTGTAGCTTGTCCTAAAATATTTGAGTTACTTGTTGTTGCATAAATTCTATGGGATGTATTCTCGACTGGATTTCTTTTATTTGCTCTTTATGGGCATTGATTGGCATAATGGTCTTTGGTTTTATAAACATAACATACGTTTGGAGGGGCTTTGATTTTCCATCCATCCAAATTCTTATTTTGGTTGGCATTTCCCTTTATCGTATCCTGAGTCATGGTTCTCTGTGCATATTTGTCTGAAACGTTCCTCCTTTTATATTGATCTTCGTTATTCTAAAACTTTCCCCTGTTTCTATTATCCCCTTTGTAATGATTCCCATCCCTAGGTTTCTTGTACTGATATTTCCCTTTTGCTATTTCCATATTCCTTTTCCCAAAGTTATCTTTCTCCAATCTTTGGTAGTAATCTTTCTTATTCTTCTGGCTCAGCTCTTCATACCGTGCAAAGTCAAAGGCTTTTGACAGGTATTTTGGCTTCACCAATCCAATTGGTGATCCAATTCTAGGATGAAATCCCATAATAATTTTAGGTACCTTAAAATCTTCTCATGTGTCATATTCGGGTGCATATTTCAGCAATTGTACTAACCTCTGGTGATATTCTATTATTGACATATTATCCTGGTGGAGGTTTGTGCACTCAACATATTTTTTAATATAAAATTTTTGAGTAAGGAATCTATTCCTAAATTCATTTTCAAATACATCCCAAGGTACATCATATGCCTCCTTTTGGTTGGTTTTCTTGTACGTTGTCCACCAGTCCCTTGCAGGTCCTGATAGATGTTCCACTACCCAAGTTGTCTTAGATTTTGATGACATGGATTGGATAGCAAAGTACCCCTCAGCCTCACTTAGCCAATTCTCAGCTACCTCCCCATCACCTTTTCTATCAAATTTGGAGATATCCAACTTTCTTATTTCTTTCTTTAACTCAACTCCTACTTTCCTTCTGGTAGATCCTTCTAGAAAATCACTTTGTACCTCTTCAGGTTCCTTATTCTTGGTCAAATTTTCAATTACTTTTTGTTTTTGAATGATGATTTCTTGTTGTTGAGTTAATTGAGCTCTTTTTTTTTTCGTGTATTAATTCTTTTGACCTTGTTGTATTTCCATATGCTCTTTTTTTTTATTCAATTGGTTCTACATTAACTGAATTATCTTAGTTATATTGTCATCATTTTGAGTAGTTCCCCCTAGAACAGGTTCTTTTTCCTTTCTTAACATGCATCGGGGTGTTTCGACTACTTGTACTCGATCTAATTCTCTAACAAGTCTTCTTAATCCTTTTCTCGAATCTTTGCAAGCCCTTCTTGCAGAGTAGTAGTTGTTCTCTTGGAGGTTCCCATAATTATACCTGGATGCAAAAGATTTATGTCACTTTAAAGGTTTTCATAGTTCAAAATAAATTCTTCAACATAAGTTTACAACCTAGGGTTTTTGCAACCTAGGATCTGATACCAACTATAACAAACCAGGTCTAACTCTCCTGGTTGTTCAAAACACACCATAAAAAAAATTGAATCAAAGGAGACAAAGTCTCTACTATTTACCCAACATGTTATTAGTACATAGGCATAATATACACACTTCATTATTGGTGACAACTACAGACAGTATATTGAGTGGTCGAGATTGGTCAAATCTTGCAAGGGTGCCATTTAGTGAATCCCTTCTCCTTACTTGAGTTTTGAATTCACAACAAGGGGTTATCCTTCTAGGGCACATAACACCTAGAAGGGTGGACACATAGTTCCCTACCTAGTAGAATGGAGAATATAGATTTCTTTGACCTATACTTTATCCTTAGCTTAAGCTTTTATCATAACCATGCTAGGGATAGCCTTAGTATGCCTAGTATCTGGTTGAAGAACATCAACTTATGGTCATAACCAAGGCCCACCAATTCTTTGGCTTTCGGGTCTAGGTATCCCAAGTCACATTGTAGTTGATGATGAGACATCCCATTCCATCCATCGCTGGACCTTCCAACCCCAATGACCAACACTTATAGTGTCAGGTTATTGCTGGTAATTTTGTAGCTAAATTGTGCTCATGAAATTCCCTCCTGGTACTACTCATAAAATAGCCTAGAACAACATCCCATACCATTTTTCGTTACTCAATCTAGCAAAAGGGCCACTTTCCCAAGCAATACTTCTAGAGAATAGCTATATTTGAATCTCGGTAGTTACCGCCTATAGACTATCAGTGTTGGATGGATGCTTATCCTTCTCGATGAGCATCTTAGTATATCATCCTTCTTGGTGGTTTAAAAATTCTTACTTAAAGGTAGGTCTAAGGGTTATAAAGTTTCCTTCATACATTTTGAGGTTGTTTTTTAGTTCAAATTGTAATCCACTACATCATAAATTTTTCATTATCCTCTAACTACTTTATACATAAATGTTTGATGTTTGAAAGATTTAAACTTATTTTCTTTTAAAAGCATACTATATAATTGACCTATAAGACCTTTTTATGTGAATATCATCAATTTATCTAGTTTTTGAAATGACCTATTAATAATGTTTACATATTCTTTAATTACTTCCTATTCGCAGGAATGAATTCTTTTACTAGAATGCTTTTAAAGTTCTAAAATAAATCATATGAACATTTAGAAAGAAACATAATAAAATTTTATTGAAAGGCTCTTTAGTAAACTTTCCACACTCAACACACTGAGAACTATTTCCCAAATAAGTATTTATCCCAAAATATTTGAAGTAATTCAACTATTTAAAGTCTATACAAATTGTAAAAGATAAAGTCTATATGCAATATAGTCAAGAGTCATTAATCATTTAAATAAAATATAATAATAAAAATATTTTAAAGCTACATAATATATTTTCTTTAATTCTTTGAATTTGTAGTCTTTCTAAAACCGAAATCATATTGAAGGTATATTTTTGGTGATCATAAATCTCATAGATACAAATGACCTTATATAATTTTTCTACCCAAAACTATTTATTAACATAAAAGAGAGTATTATTTTATTTCACAAAGTGAAGTCTAATAATAATAATAATATTTAAATGTATAAATTCCATTCATACCATGTCATTCTGCTACGTAATACACATAGTTGAAAATCTCAATAACCTCTAAACTATTAAACCATAATTAAACACTTATTGTTTACATGAATCTTTTTAATGTCATTTAATGGTTCACCTATCAATCATCCAATGGAAAAACCCCAACAATCATTTGAAGCAACTTTTGTTTCAATTTGCAAAACCAAACTTGATTAAGAGTCTTTTAGGAAAGATGCACAATATTTTGATAGTTTTCTTTAGACTACGAACGTATGTGAATCCCTTTGCTTTCATGTTACCCTAAAAATTCTTCCTCTACATCTCTTCAGCTTAATCAATAATCATTACAACTTTGGATTTCAAGAAAGCATGCTTTAGGAGACACTTCTCGGTAAAATTTTTTTATGTTTATCCTAATTTGTAGCAAGATACACTATATTTTTTCTGCTACTAAACATAATAGATAGACCTAACCTTTTACTACCACCATGATTTGATTATATGAGACAATTGATACATCTTACTTTATGATGCAGCCTGACATAATTACTTTGCATAATTGTGCTATCCAAAGCAAAGTTTAATTTCAAAAAATTTCAAACATAACCCATCATAGCTTTTCAAATTTTGACACAAGGCAAAAACATTCAGTTTACTCTATACATGACTGCATAGTGTTTGGCAGAAATAAACCCATAAAAATACATTCCTCACCCAACCAAAAATATTCACATGGGACGAAATTAGAATAAATGTTTCAATCTGACATCAAACATAGCAAAACTTAGTTTGTTTGAATACTTCTTATACAAAAAATTATTCAAGGTTTTCTAATAGTATTTCACAATAAAGTAATGGTGTCACATTCAAGGTTTTCTAATAGTATTTCAGCATGCAGGGCTCCTCAGGTCCCGAGGAAAGGAAGGGGGATAAAGTAATGGTTCACATTCAAAGGTTCTTCAAGCCTTGCATAATTTAGTAGAAACAGATAAAGAAAAGAAACAATATTACCACTTCACCATTATTCCAAAATCAACACAAAACTACTATCCATTCAAGGTTTTCTAATAGTATTTCACAATAAAGTAATGGTGTCACATTCAAGATTCTCAAGTAGAATTTCACAACAAAGTAGTGATTTCACATTCAATATTTTCAAGCAGAATTTTATAGCAAAATAATGATTTCACATTCAAGATTTTCAACTAGAATTTTACAGCAAAATAGTGATTTCACATTCAAGATTTTTAAAATAATTAGAATCTTCTAGCATTATCTAGGAGCATGTGGATTACTTCTTCCCATTACCTCCTCTATATTTTCATGCTCCAACAGGGAACCAGGTCTACAAATTTGAAAAAACCCCAAGGGTATCTCAACCAATTTTCCATCTCAATCCCCCCTCCAAAAATATATAAATACATCCCATGGAGTAATAATTCCATAAGAAATACTAAGCTAGGAATATTGTGCTAAAAATTCTTGTCACCTCTCTCGTTTGCATTTCTCATATCTTCATTTGGGCGTCTTCATCAAGCTACTTTAGGGTAAGTCAAGTAAGACAAGAAGAGGAATTGAGGCAAGGAGAATCATCTTTGGGCAAGGAGGAGCTCATTCTAGGTTGTATGACTCCTAGCTTCTCTTTCCTTCTATTCTATTATTCTCATTCATGCATTTTCATCTTCTATTTTCAGCCTTGTTAACTTGATTTTCACATGCATAATAACTAATTTTAATACTCTTTTTGTAGGTTGTTTTTAGTTTGTTTACATTCATTTCTTGCATTTACAGTAGGCTTTCTTCATTTCATAGGTATCCTCTTATAAATTATTGTATAATAACTTTATTTTTCTCTTTTATCCATACATCAACCATTGATTTCTCTTGTTTTTAAGGCATTTACTTCCATTTTGTCTAACTCATCTTCATTTGTAGGATGACTTTGTGTAGCTTAGTCTAACTATCATTTCTATCTTGTTTTCAAGTTTATATTCACTATTATCATTTTTAATGTCATGCTCATATTTACTTCTCATACCATCTTAGATTAAATTTTTATTTCATGTTCTTCATTTCAAATTAACCATTACTTGTTGCATTCTTCTTCTTCATTTTCCCTCCATATGCAAGTCTTCTATGTTCCTTATCTCATATAAGAGAGCATTGGTATCTATTATAAATCTCCCATATCCAACAAAGGTTCAAAACCTTGTTGGCTCACTCCTTTCATTCCTTTTGGAAAATTTCATCAAATTTGCTCATCATTCCCTCAAAATTTTGTAAATCCATAGTCAACAAACCTTAGGAATCCATAATTCCACCTCTCTCCTTGATCTCACACCAAATTGACCTAAAAAAACTCTAAATTTCAACCCAAAACTCAGTAAGTCCCATATTAGGTCAAAATCACCACTACTTATAGTCACTGCAGAATTTGACTCTCTAGAAATACACAGAGTAAAAATGTCAGTCTATCAACTTTTCCATTGAAAAATTTACCATTTATTGGTAAATTTTATAGGCCCTGCATCCATTACAAAAGTAGGTCAATTCATACTTAATTTTACATTAATAGGGGGTCTTATTAGCTAGGAATATAGCCTATCATCTCTCTTCAATCAGACAAACCCCCAAAATCAAAAAACCTAATTTTTTCCTTCTCTTTTTACAATTGAAAATTCCAATGAGTGGCAAAATTGCTAGTGATGAATTTGACAATCAATGGAAAATTTGGTCATACATTAGTTTTCAAATATATTTTTTCTAATTAATTGACTATTAAAATCACATTTATTTTGGAAAAATCAAAAAACTCCTAGCATAGATACTTTCCTTTCAAAAAAGTAATTAGGCAAGAAATCAAAATCGTATAGCTTGCATCTTAGGATAGCTTGTTTTTTGCATATTTATCTTGTTTTCTTTAAAAGAAAAAATATATATCTTTAGCATAAAATTCATCCAAAAGCAAAAAAAATATTAGTTTAGTTCTTTTATTCTTGCATCTTGTGTGTTTATACTTAGCATGCATTTTAGGTGATCTTTACTTTAAGTTTGAGCAAATTTTATCTTGATAAGGATCAATAAAAATTTATATTAGCAATCCAAAAATATTAGGTAATCATTGAATAAACCCATTAAAAACCACCAAGCATAACATCAACAACACACTTTGACACCTTACATGAAGTAGAGCCTACTCACGTTGAACTTTCCCATATCTTCAAGGCCTCCTTTAGAAAGAGGCCCTCAAGCGGGGATGTAGGGTTCCTAGGGGATCCCCCACACATGTGTGAGGTTTCCAAATCTACAAGAAACACAAGAACAAAAATAGAAAATGAGAAACAAATAATAAAAACTAGAACACCAAGTACCAACCAAGGTAAAGCAAGAGTGACTCTCCAAAGAATCAAGATAATGGGGTCATTCTTAAATAAAGAAGTAGAAGCAAAAATGACTCCCAAGAAAAGAATCCACAAAATGCCAACACTGGAAAATGGTACAATTATCACAAGAGAAACTAATATTTGAGATAGGATTGTCTATCAATTTAGTCATTGTTTATTGACTCACAACTCTCTATATCTAATGCACCACTACATCTACATACACAAGTTAAGGATAGCGATAAGTGAATCATGAAAGTTAAACCAAATGTGACCATTTCCACCACATTTTTTGTACAAGAGGAGTCATAAGAGGAGGAATTATTATTTCAATCATAAATATGGGTTAAGGGTATCCCATTATATTTTATTATTGGTAGTGGGAGTCAAAAGAATCTAATTTCTACCTAGATGGTGAAGGATTTAAATCTACCTATCACACCATACCCACAACCATACAATTTTATATGGTTACAATAGGGGAGAGACAAATTGTATCACTCAACAATGTCTCCTCTCTTATGCCATGGAACCCTTCAAAGATGAAGTTTTGTTGATGTTATGCCCTTGGATGTTTATGATGTGATTTTAGACCAACAGTTTATGCTGAGGAGGCATGGTGTTTATGAGTCTAGACCCTAAAGTATCATCATCACTATTAGATATCAATGTTATAGGATACCATATATATCTCCTTGTACCTTTGTTTTTTTAATCAATGCTAAACAATGTAGGAAGATAATAGATAAAATAAATATATTGATTTTGTTGATGATTGTTGGAATTATGTTGAATATTTTCTATGTTATTCAGATGGGGTTAACTATGAAAGGACTAGACATTATGCCCCTATTCTCATCGAGTTTTAAGCTATTTTTAGACCCATATGGGCAATGTTGGGTTAATGTATAGTCAGCCCATGGTGTTGCACCCATGGTTTTGTAAAAACTCTTATTGTATTGTTGGTATATAAAATAGCACTTGCATGAGGTTTTGGGAAGGTAATTTACAAGAAATATAATCACAAGCAAAAAGCAAATAAAACACTATTAATGTATTGGAAATGGTAAAATTTATATAATAAGGAGATATTCTAGCTAGGTTTTTCTTAAAAGGATTTTCCAGGGTATATTTTTGTGTAATGTGTTCTTCTTCTTTTTTTCTTTTTTATTCCACACTTACTATTTTTTCTAAATTTTGTTTATCGAGGTATTATTTTTCTTCATTTTGTTTCAGAGCTAGGTTTTAGCTTTGTTCGAGGAGTAAGATTTTCAACCTTGGAATAATTGATTCTTGAGTGGGAGCAGTGCACAAAATAATCTGGGTGAAGGAAAAATTATGGGAAGCACATGAGTAGAGATCAAAAAAATTAATGGATAAAATATTGAGTTATGGAAACTCAAGATGGAGGATTTTTTGGTGGATAAATATCAATGGGTTGCGGTCTCGGGAGTAAAACCAATAGAAATGATAGATGAGGAGTAGCTAAAGATAAATAGGAAGGCAAAGAGCTCTATCAAATTGTGCTTATCTAATTTAATATTGTTGAATGTATCAACAAAGACCACGATAAAGTTGTTATGGGAAAAGTTAAGAGCATTGTATCAAACAAAGTCGTTGGTAAATAAACTCTTTCTCTGAAATAAATTGTATTCTCTTCAGATGAATGATGGTGAATCTATGGCTAAACATCTAAATGCTTTTAACATTTTGGTAATTCAATTAAACTTTGTAGATGTAAAAATGGATGAAGAGGAAAAGTATATTACTTTACTTTGTTCATTACATGATTCCTAGGATAACCTAGTTATGGGTATCACCAATACTACTACATTAAAAGTAGAGGATATAGTAGAAATATTTCTATATGAGGAAGTGAGATGAAAATCTTCTAAGGATTATCATCAAAAAAATGCCTTAGTTGTGAGAGGTTATTCTCAAGAAAGAAGCAAAAATAAAATAGGAGAAAGAAAATTGAAATCTAGGGAAAATTTATTGTTCCAAACAAAAAAAAATGCTAGAAGTGTGGTAAAATGGGGAATTATAAAGGAGACTACAGATCTAAAAAGTATGATGAATAAATTTTTGTAGAAATGAAGACCACAAATGAAGATTCAGGGGACCTATTCATAGTTGCAGCATGCTCAAGCGAACATCATGACTCATGGTTGATTGAATCAAGCACTTCTTTTCATATGAATCCTCCTAGGGATGGGTTCTATGAATATAAAAAGACAAATGGAGGTGAAGTCTTCCTAGGAGACAATTTGACACATAAAATAATAGGTTGAGGAAGAGTCAAGTTGAGGTTAAAATATGAAAGAATTAAAACTTCCTTGTGTGTTGCATATTCTAGGTTTGGCAAGGAATCTATTATCCCTAAGTAAGATAAATGATGCGGTTGTGACTATGGTATTGAATAAGGATAGTTGCAATATGGTTCAAGGATTCGTAGTGTTGGCAAGTGGAGTTCTTACAAGAACTTTGTTCAAACTTGAGGCTAGCACTATAAGTATCTATCGCAATAACTCTTCAATTATAGAGGAAATTAATACGGTAGAAGAATCTCTAATTATTTCTATAGCGAAGACAATATTGTGGCATCAATGCATGGGGTACATTGGTAAGAAATGTCTTCAAACATTAAAAGTGAAAGGTATGGTTGAAAGAATTTTGGATTCCCCATTAAAGTTTGATTTTTTTGAGTATTATGTTTTTGGAAAGCAAACCCGAGTCAAGTTTCCTAGTAGTGCTACAAGATCTGAAGGAATTTTGCATCTAGTTCACAATGATGTATTTGGACCTATAAAAGTACCATCATTAGGTAAATCTATCTATTTTGTTACATTTATAGATGACTTCTTAAGAAATACCTAGGTATATTTTTTACGGTATAAATCTAATGTTTTCAAAAAAATTAAAGAGTTCAAAGCTCTTGTAGAAAATCAGATAGAGAAAATAAAGGTTTGAAGTGACAATGATGGTGAGTATTGCTCTACTAAATTTGAGTAGTTTTATAAGGGTTGTGGAATATAAAGGCAAAGAACAACTCTATATACTCCACAATAGAATGGAGTTGTAGAATGGATAAACAGAACATTGATGGATAAGGCTAGAAGTATGTTATGTGGTGCAAGGTCAGAAAAGAAATTATGGGTAGAAGTCATGTCAATTTCTTGTTATCTCATCAATAGATCTCCTACCTCATCTTTTGTGGATAAAACTCTATAGGAAGTGTGGACTAATAAGAAACCCTCTTTTAGTCATATAAGAATTTTTGGTTGTGAATCTTATATATATATATATCCCAAAAGAGAAAAGGACTAAGCTAGACTATAAATATAAAAAATGCATATTTATGGGTTATAGTTTGGTGTGAAAGGATATAAGTTGTGGAATCCATAAACACAAAATATTGCTTACAATCGTAATGTGATCTTTAGAGAAACAAAAGGGGTTCCAAAATAGGAACTGCAACCAAACAAAGAACTTGAAATAGTTTAGGTAAAATTGGAACATGAGGAAGAACTTGTGGTAGAACCTGATGCTACATAAGAATATGAATTACAAAGAGAGTCTAAAGAGGAATATTCAAAGGAAGAAGGTGAGGAGGAAGCTAAAGATGCAAAATCTAGAACTCCAATTTTGAGGAGATCAGATCAAGTGAGAAGACTCCTAGAAAGGTATAGCCCTTCAAATTTTTGTTATGTATTTAATTTATCATTTACTGATGAATAACCCAAGAATGTAAAGGAGGCACTTCAGTCAAGTGAGAATAAGTCTTGGAAAAGGGCTATGGAAGAAGAAATGGAGTCCCTCGTTAAAAATAAGATATGGGACTTGGTGAAATGGAAGAAAACTATTGGTTGTAAGTGGTTATTCAAGAAATTATACAATGTAGAAGGAAATTGAAGAAGTACAAAATTTACCTGGTACCAAAAGAATTTTCTCAAGTTGAGGGAATTAACTTTGGTGAGATTTTTTCTTTTGTGGCTAAACTAACATCAATTAGGGTTTTTTTGTCTATTTCTATTGTTTTTTATTTTGAAATAGAATAGAAGGATGTAAAGATAGATTTTCTATATGGTGAACTTTATGAAGATATATATATGTCACAACTAGAATGCTTCAGGGTCAAAGGTAAGGAGGACTTCATATGCAAGTTGAAGAAGTCTCTTTATGGGTTGAAGCAATCTCCAAGAATGTGGAACCAAAAATTTGATAAGTTTGTTTTGATACTTGGGCTTGGAAAAAGCAAAAAATGTCCATGTGTTTATTTCAAAAGGGAAGGTGAGAATTTTGTTATCATTGTTTTGTATGTGGATGACATGTTGTTAATTTATAACAATAAGGAGATGATAAAGTTACTTAAATCTCAGTTATCTTCTAAGTTTGACATGAAGGATTTGAGTTCTGCAAAATTTATTTTAGGTATGGAAATAATAAGGGGTAGTGCAAATAGAAAATTATGGTTAAACCAAAGTAAATATGTTGATTTGATACTACAGAGTTTTAGGATGTATGATTGTAAACCAGTATGTACTCCATATCCTATTAGTCAAAAGTTATCTACTGAATAGTGTCCTAAAATAGATGAGAAAATTAAAGACATGCATCATGTTTCTTATGCTAGCATTGTTGGCAGTCTGATGTATGCAATGGTCTATAGTAGACCTGATATTACACATGTAGTGGGAGTAGTTAGCAGATATATATCAAAACTAGGAAAGGAACATTGGACTGCTATGAAGAAGATCTTCATATACTTGCATGGAACTCTAGATTATGCTATCTATTATGAAGAAAATTTTAAAGATAATAATATTGTAAATCTACAAGGGTTTATGGATGTTGATTGGATTGGATATCTTGATAAGAGAATATCCATGAGTGCTTATGTGTTCAAGCTATTTGGATGGGCAATAAGTTAGATGAGTAAAAAGCAATCAGTTGTTTCTTTTTCCACTATAAAATCATAGTACATTACATTAACTCATGTTTATAAAGAAGTAGTTTTACTATAGATCCTGTGTTCAATAGTTGACCTTAAGCATAAGGCTATGAGAATTGGTAATGATAGTTAGAGTGTAATATTTTGGCATAAAATCATGGTTTTCATGATCATTCAAAACATATTGATATCAAGTATCATTTTGTGAGAGATGGTTGAAGAGAACCGGGTGATGTTGGATAAAGTTGATATAGAGAAGAATATTGTTGATTTGTTAACAAAGGTTGTACCTTCTCAAAAAAATTCTTAGTGTAGAATATCTATGGGCATGGTTGCCCTTGACAGTTGATAATTGTAGTTATTAGCCCCTATGGAAAGTATTCAACAAGTAGGAGAATTTTGGATTTGTGATGAATATTTTCCATGTTATTCAAGTGGGGTTAACTCTAAAAATACTGGAAACTCTACCCATATTATTTTTGGGGTTTGGGGCTAGGTCAGGCCTCGAGTGGGGGTGCAGGGGTATAGGGTCGACAACTCCTATTTGGAGGTTTGGGGGCGATAGCCCTCGAGGAAATTGTTTTGGGGGTTTAAGATATTTTTAGACCCATATGGGTGGTTTTGAGTTAATGTATAGGCATCCCATGGTGTTGCCCCCATGGTATTGTAAAAACCCTTTTTGTGTTGTTTGTATATAAAACATCACTTGCATGAGTTTTTTGGAAGTTAATGTGCAAGAAATGTAATCACAAGCAAAAATTAAGTGAAAGGATATTATTGTATTGGAGACTGTCAAGTTTATACAATAAGGAGATATTCTTGTTGGATTTTTTGAAAGGGTTTCATAGATAAATTCTTGTGTAATGTGTTCTTCTCTGTTTTTTCTTTTGATTCTGCACTTACTATTTTTCTAGATTTTATTTATTGGGAGATTACTTCTCTTCAATGATCAAACCTAAAAGTAAAAAAAGATTCGTTGTTACATCTATCATAGGATCTACACAATAGAAGGAAATGGACCAAATTATAATAATAATAATTACTTGTTCAAGTCACCAACTAGCATTCCATTGATTTATTTCATTATTTTCCTTTTCTTAATGCCCTTGTTTATCACATATTAGTCATTGAAAATGTTTAGTCCTTTATCTCCAAATAGATAATATAAACCATGCTTTATCTTCTAATCAAATTATTAAATGGAATCAAAGAATATTTGTATGTACCTTCATCGTTGATTTATTTCAATAAAATGATAATTAAAGAGTGCATGTTAGGGTTACAAAATATTTCAATTAAATTGAAATAGTGTCAACCAATGCCCACATTCAATAGTAACTCACCTTGTCAACAACTTCATACCTCATGGAAAACATATAAGTTGTGCCTCTTCTCATCATATACTTTTAATTGGTGTGTGCCTTTTATTTTGTTACAAATAAACTTTACAAAACAAGGCTCATTGCTTCATATTTGTTTAGCATAGCATCTTATCTACTTCTCATGTCAAGAGATCACTATAACCAATACATTCCATTAGAACATCTCACGTTTGTGCCTTTTCTTTGATTGTCCTCATATTCAAAACTCCACAATGGTGCACCATTTCTCATCTCCCATCATGTACCCTCAAAATCGATGCCTGCTTCACTAGCTTGTATTTAGACCACTAGATTATGCTTGCTACCATTTTTTCTAAAACTCAAATTAGTAATAATAGGAAAATAAAAAACTAAGAACAATAGTGACCACCTCACAACATGACATGTAATAATATTTTTGGTTGATCTAAACATCTAATGGTTCCTATTATGAAGTCTTTAAAACACAAAATACATTTGATTTTTCCACCATGCACACCTGTAACTCAAACCACTAGGAATCCTCTTTCTTAACCTCATTTAGTAGCAAAATTCAGCTATAGCATGCTTTATTTAGCATCTATCAACATCAATTTGTAAATGAATTAATATTTTTTAACATGTCTACGATATCTCTAGCAAAGGAAATCTCTCAAGTGCACGAGTTAGTGTTCTTCACATGACAAATAGCAATTTTTTAAGAAAACCTCACATGCAAATTTATTCTATATCTCTACTTGTGTCTAGTGGATCTTCTTCTGGATGACATCCATTATACATAAGGAATCTTGAGTTTCTTTTATGGTGTTATGTTGCACTTAAATGATGTTTTTATTGATATGACCTTCAAACACAAGATGATGGTCTTTGACGGTCCCATGTGGGCTCTTTAAAAGACCCATGAATGATGCTTCAGAAAACATTATTTCAAACTTCACCATGTAGTAGAAATATTATGACAACTCATGTCCCTCTTGATATTTCTTCTTTCTTTGACTTAGGTTTGGACACAATAAATAATTAAATTCTAAAATATCCATTCATTGGCAATTTTTCACATCCTCTCAATAAATGTTTTTTCTCCTACACTTGATATCACACCATGTTATGTGTAGCATGAGGACTTGATGTGATTAATAAAAATTGCTTCCTTTCTTGCCAAAGTAAATATTCTTGCATTGTCTTAACAAACATTTTTCTCCTAGGTTCCACTCTAATACCATAGGATGAAGCAATAGAATGTTGAAAAGTTTTCATTAATCAAATTATATATATGCATAATGAAAATGTAGATGGTTAGCATTGATAACTATCTATCAATCACCTATTCAAATACACCTCTCTAATACCTTAACTAACTATATTATTTGTTGTAATTAATTCCTAACAACTCTTGATATCAACTATCTTGAAAAGTATACCTTCTTAACCTTGAAGTAATTGGAAGCATGGGTGGGTACTAAAACATTTGCAATAATGGTAGCTTTTCCATATTTTATCCTATTCCACAACAAATTTTGATGCTAAAAATTAGTTTGGAATCTTGTCTTTATGCTACTAACTAAAAAAATGCTACTCAACAATGGTGGATCCTTATGTTGGTTTTTCCTTAATGAATTTCATCTCATTTTTCAAAGCACTACCCAAGATTGTGGAAAATTTTCTCATTTCTAAAATAATGGCTTCTCTATTGTTTAATGTAGCAACTTTGTGTAGAATCATATAAACAATCTAAGGATTCATAGGTTAATTCTTCTCTATTTTTTGTGTGGTTATTGTTTCTATACTTTCCTCTTCAAAGAAAAATAATTCCATACAAGAGGGATCCCATGTGATCTCTTCAAATTTTATGGACTTATCTTTCTCCAAAATCAAGTTTTATATTTCATATTTTGACCCAATTCCATCCTCTATCGCTTATACAACCTCCAATTCATCATCTTAGGAAAACACCAATGTCTAATGTTTGCATTTTAAACTCACCTTTGTTACCTCCATAAAATCCTTTTCCTCTAAAGAGAGACCAAACACCTCATATTTTGGGAAACCAAATAGTTCACATTCCTTTATAACCTCTAACTCCACATTTTTAAAACTTTTGTTTATCATTTTGAGTTCTCTCTCACTCAAGAGATTCAACTTTTGGTAAGTGTACAAAGTTTCTTATAGAGTAGTTATTGATTCACGAGTAGCATATGTGGTAACTTCCCTAGTAGGAAGATGATATTTATCAAGTCCAAGTGCTTCAGGTGTGGCATATATTTGTGTTTCACATAGTATCCTAGGATTCTAACAAGTCTCTTCTAAAATTTCCTCTTTTACGAAACAAAGTGACTTCATAAAAGAAGGCTCACATGTTAATTCCTTAGATCTTGCAAACTTCCTTTCCTCTTCATATTTTGGCCCAATTCCTATTTTTATTTATTCTATATATTCTAATTCATCATCTAAGAGAAATGTCATTGCCTCATATTCTGATTGTGAATTTACCTCTATAAGCTCCTCATTCTCAAAGGGGAAAACAAATCCCTTGTATTTTGGCTCAATTCTTGCTTCCACTATAGAATTTTCTCCCTCTAGAGGAAAATTAAACACCTTACATCCTATTATATCCTTTGAATCCTTATTTAAGAAAGGATCAAAGAATTTACAATATTTCACAACCTTCAATTCTTTATCTTCAAAATATTTGCTTTTGCTATTGTTTATTTCTTCATACCATCATAGGCATGCTTCTAGATGAGATGTTTGGGCCTTTTGTATGGGAATCATAAATTCATCACTATTTAAATCTTCTTTTATAATCTTATATTCTCTTTTTGATTAAGGAGAGCATGATTCTTGGTGAGCAAGGATATGAGTTGTAAATTCACCAAAATGAGGATTATACACTAATGCACTTTGGCTAAGGAGGTAATATGTGCTCATTTTAGGTGTTTTACACATTACATTTACTTGATGTACAGCCACTTGATTCACCATTGGTTGGACCATCATTAGTTGAATGACTATAATGGTTTGATTTACTATTGTAAGTTGATTCACTATTGCAGGTTGATTTACCACTTGCCATTTCATTATCAGAACATGAAGGATGGTCGTAGCACAATTTGTTGGGCATGGTCCATATTATAAGAAAAATACTAGAGTGCACTTAATTTTGAACACATAGCTCTTATATTTTTGTGCACTTTATTGGTCAACTACATGCTTCCTTGTTGGGAAATATGCTAGTTTTCTTCTTCGAATTCTTATTCATATGCTCTAGACATATTGCATATATGAAATGGCTCAAGGGTTGAAAGCACACATTTGGTTTGTTCTAGTTCCATTTTATATTTTTGCATGTCTAATTGATTTTAATAAGCTTGTTGATATTGTGGAGTTGTGTGATCTTGAGTTATATTTGAACTCTACAAAACTTGTTATGGACCTTGGGGAGCTATGGATATTGGATCAACTATTGAATTTGGATGGAACTATCAACATAAAATTTTGTTATGTTATTTGCATGTGTGGTAGTATAAGGAGCGTGTATAATATATATATTGATGTATTTTTAAATAATATTACAACTTAATACCTTGTTTGATATGTTTGTGACATAGTAGTTTATTGAGAAAGTTGTGACAATTGTTAAAAAAATAATGGTATTACAAATAAAATGTGGAATAGAAGAATATTGTGATAAAGACAAGTCATGGTAAAAAGTAAAATTTAAAAATTCATTATCATGGTAAATTTTCTTTGTCAAATATCCTTATTTAATGTCATAAAAGACACATGAGCTTGTTGGGGCCCAAAACCTTCATCTAGTACCTCAAAATGGCCCGTGAATATTTTTCTAGCATTGGATCCTATAGTGACTATTTAGGTGTTTAGTGTATTATTTTAATCTAATGTTACTCTTGGCTATGGTCCCTATGTATCTAGGTGATAGATTTGTTTTACCTCATTCCCACATTTTTTGTATGCCCTCCATTTAGTGAAGAAGATATTTTTGTTTAGTGGTGGGCACATGCAAGCATTTATGTTTTTTCTGGTAGGTGTGGAAATTGCTTGACTTTGGGTGCAAGCATAGATTTTAATATGGAAAGCTACTCATTTTCCTCTCATGTATTTCCAGAGTATTGTAAGGGTTGTTATTGCTATTAATGAAGAATTTCATAGTTTTTTTGGATGGTTATTGAAGATCTATCTTTAGATTTATATCAAGTGGTATCAGAGTAGGCTTGATCTTGCAAAGATCATGGAGGTAAGAATATCTAGTTTTTTTGTGTTTATTACCTTATTTTGGAGGAATATGAGAAGAGGAATGTCTAGATATACCCATATTAATAGGTAAATTTAATAGTTGTAGAGGTAAATAGCTCAGATCGTAGTTGTGGTGAATCATATAAGACCAAGAAACCCCAATGATGTGGATAGTGAACTGGGTGAAATTCCACCCGTGGAAGGGGAAGAGGAACCCCTGGAGGAAAGGCCATTTGAGGAAAGGTTGATCAAGGCCTTGGAAGGTAAGAATGATGGGATGAAGGTTTTGGGCCCTGACAAGTTCATGTCTTTTATGATATCATTTGCAGTTGCTTTTGGAGGACTCTCTAGAAGAATATGGGGACACAATTGTATTTCAGCAATGCCTACCATCCATAAATAGATGGGCAAATGGAAGTCATGAATAGGATTCTAAAAAACTTGTTGAGGTGTATAGTGGGGGAGAAACCCAAACAATGGGACTTGGCACTACCATAGGCTGAATTCACCTATAACAGTTCTATCAACAGATCAACTAGTAAGTCACCTTTTCAAATTTTTTATGGAAGAAACTCACACGATGTATTGGACTTAGTTGAGTTTCCAATTTAGGATCATATCAATGTTGATGTAGAAGCATTTACAGAGCACATGCAAAGCCTACAAGCAGATATTAGATAGAAGCTATAAGATAGCAATACCAAATACAAGGTGGTGGTAGATGTGACCAAAATATTGAAAGTGTTTAAATAAGGGGATATGGTGATGGTGAAGAACACAAGCTTATACTGAGAGGGGGGTGAATAGTATAATATAAAACTTTTCACTTTTCAATCCAAATGATAACAACAATAATATCAATGTAGTAATGAAACAATGTACAAATCATCACACATATGAGAGACACGGATTTAACATGGTTCACCAAATATGGGCTACATCCATAGAGAAACATTTCTTATCAATTTCTCAAAAATTTCATGGGCACCAACCCACAGGAGACACCAATCCCCTATTACAATGTTCATAGACACCAATCCATAGGAGACACCAATCCCCTCTCAATTTTGTGGACACCAATCCATAGGAGACACCAATCCTCTCTCAAGTTCATGGACACCAATCCATAGGAGACACCAATATCCTCTGCTCTGGTTCATGGACACCAATCCATAGGAGACACCAATCCCCTCTCAATTTCGTAGACACAAATCCACAAGAGACACCAATCCACTGGAGACACCAACCCCCTCTACTCTGGTTCATGGACACTAATCCACAAGAGACACCAATCCCATCTCTCAAGTTTGGTCAACACTTTTCTTAGGTCTATCCTCAAATATTGCTCACAAACTTGCTCATAAACACTGCTTCAAATCTACTCCAAAACTAATTCAAATCTATTCCATAATCTACTCACAAAAATTGCTCAAATATGCTCTAAAACCTACTCAAATATACTTCAAAACCTTCTCACAAAACCTACTAAAATCTGCTCCAAAACCTACTCAAATCTGCTTCATAACCTGCTCAAATCTGCTCCAAAATATTCTCATAAAACCTCCTCAAATCTGCTCCATAACCTGCTCATAAAACCTCCTCAAATCTACTCCATAATTTGTATACAAACAATCCTCATCTATTTCCAAATCTTGCATAATGATGTCATCAAGTTCTTCACCTATTATTCAATGTGCTTTCCTCAACTAAGGCAATTCAGACATATTCTACCCAAAATTCTTTTATCTTCATGAACATATAGAGAATGATATGCACCAATCAAATGCCCAATATATTCTTCACATTCATTAAGTCTTTCACTTCTACATGTTTCATATTTATTACATTGAAAGGTAGCTCTAGTCTAGCACTTGATAACTAACCTTGTAATTGTTGATTTGCACCTTTCCTTCATTTTTATAGATAGCTAACAATGTCCTTTTCAATTGAATTCTTTCACACTATCCTTGCACTATGTGATACTTTGACTTGCTTTAAAACAACCCTTCTATTTGTATGGGACTATACTATTTTATTTATTTCCACATTCACTTCAAAACCAATCACAATGCATAAACTTGTCCTTCTCATCTACTCCCAAAATCAATCATGAACAATGCACAAATTTACTTTCAAATCTGATCTATAACCCTTGCCCATTTACTTCCAATTTCAAGCAAAAACAATGCACATCCAATAATTCCTTATACCTCCCACTATATGACAACAAAAATATTTTCCTCAAACAAAACTATTTTGAGAAAGGAATTAAATCACCATACCTCTAAATCTGCCTCAATGATGATGGTCTTCTTTTATATGAGCTTTCCAAACCTATCTTGACAAAAATAATTTTCCTTTTGTTTGTCCCTTCAAAATCAGGTTAGCAATTCTCTTTTTCCTTTCTTGATTAAATATCAAATCAATCACTTTAAAATTCCTTATCAAAAATATACACAATAAAACTTAAAAATAAGTCCTTATATCTCCCTTTTGAAACTCACAATGTAAAGCTTTATTGACAACTAAAACCCTTATATCTCCTTTTATTAATTTTCAAAAATGAAACCTTATACCAACATCACAACCCTTATATCTCCCCTTTATTTAATATGCAAAAATATAATTCTACACTAGCACCATGACCCTTATTTTTCCTTTAATTAAATTTGATAAAGTAAAAATTTAAATACCTTGCATAGTCACGATGGGATTCGATCCCCTGTCCTCTCAAAGCATAGTGCTCTCACAAGCACTCATGACCAGTTATGCTACCATAGCACATGAAACCTAAAAGGATGCTTGAATATTTATCCTTGTCTTTGCGCTCCTTCAAATATTAAAACCACAACAAAACAGCATCAAAGGAATTTGATCCCTTAACCTCCTGCACAGTAGCGCTTCCACACAAGTTAGGCGACCGTCTGGGCTACCCCGATGGATGGAACTAAAGGCACAAAAAATGATATATATATATCCTTCCTTCACTCTTTAACAAAATTGCATTGACCAAAATTACCTCTTAACTTCCTACACAGCAGTGCTCCACACAAGCAAGGCATCCGTTTGGGCTACCCCAGTGGATGGAATCAAAAGGGTTGAAATTGATATTTATCCTTATCTTTCGTTACCCAATTTTTTGGTGCTCTTCTCTTTGTTGCTTGCACTCACAATGATGATCAATTTCATGCCCATTGCAAAGGTGAAATGATGCCCTATATTTATATGTTTCCCATTGTCTTTGATAAGGAGGTCGGCTCTTATTTTTTGCCTTTGACTTTCTATCTTCTCCAAAGATGTCGATGCATTAATTTTTTCAATATATTTAGGTTATAATATTTAAACCTATGATTTAAATATTATAATATTCAATTTTTTTAAATTCATATATTTAAATCCTTTGATTTAAATATGAAAAACCTTTGTCCTTCTCTTTCTAATATTTAAATTTGATATTTAAATATTATAATATATTTTCCTTACTTTGAAATATACTTTCCTTGCTTTTCTTGAGATATATCTTTGCCTTGGATGATTTTTCATTGTTTGTTATTTATTAAGTCCATATCTAACATTATTAATATATTGTCCAACCTTATAAACTTATCATCCTTGAAGAATATTTATGCCTTGAATACCATGCACCTTTGACATCAATGACAACTTAGTATTTCTAACAATCTCTCCCTTTGTCATTGATGGCAACCCTACAAAAAATTCCTCTTATTGCAACTAGATTCACAATATGCTCCCCCTGAAAAGTTGTTTCCCCTTACTAAAAACTCTCCCCCTTTGACATCAATGCAAAGGGCTCCTTGGGACTAAAAATAAGATACTTAACACAATCCCCTTACTCCTTGCTCTTACTTGAGACTTTAATTATGATATGGGAGTGAAACTCCCAAATTACTATTCTCCTCTTCTTGTTTCATTTTCTTTCTCCAAACTTTGGAGATCATACCCTTTTGAACATTTTGACTATCCTTCTTCTTGCTTGACTTGTAGAGCTTAGGGAACACTATTCTACACCATTTTGCTTTGTGCTCAAAATTGTTACAATTGTAACAAATGATGTTGTAGTCCATGAAAGATGCAAATGAATTGGTCTTTATTCTACAATTTATAGCTTTATGACCAAAATGATTACATGAAAAACAATAACCTTGAAATGAATATTCATCTTGCCTTAGAGGATTTGGTCGCATGCTTCTTTCTTTGCTTTTTTTGTGATGGTCCTTGTTCCTTGATGGTGCATTATTTTCTTCCTCATTGATGCTTCCACTTCTCAACATATCAGCATAGGTCTTGGATGCTTCTATTTCTTTTGAGCTTGACTCCTCCTTTTGTTTCTCTTGACCTTCTTCAAAACCAAGTCCAGTATTCATAAATGGAGATATTTGTGCTTTGATAATATCATCCAAGTTTTTTGAGCTTTTCCTAAACTGATATATCTTATCATTATTTTCAATTCCCTTCCTTAGAATGATAGCTTCATGTTCTAGTCTTTCACATTCTAGCTCTTTTGCCTTTAATTTCTTAGCCATACCTTCTTTAATTCTCTTTGCCTCTTCAACCTTAACTTTTAAGTGGGTGAGATCTTATAGAAGCTTTATCATCTTATAGAAGCTTTATCTTTATTTTCTCATCCTCCTATACTTGAGCCTTCAATTTTAAGTTCTTCTTTCTAACCCTCTTCAACTCTTCAAGAGTGACAATAAGTTCCTATTCTATGTCAATTGTGGCTTCCTCTTCATCTTCTAAATCTTTCATTTCTTCTTGGTCTTCAACTACAGGATCATCTTCTTTCTCTTCTATGGCCAAAAATAAAATTTCTTCTTTTTCACTATCGATGAGGTTTTCATCACTGCTACTAGAAGTACTACTTTCTTCTTCAACATAAAAACTCTTCTTGTGTCTTTGAAAGATCTTTTTCTCATGCTTGCCTTGACCGTGCCTATTTTTCTTTTCATGATAAAATTTTCTTTCTTTATTTTTCTTGTATTCCTTTTCTTCTTCACTGCTACTACTTCCATCTTGTGGATAATTAGATGCATAGTGACCAAGGTTACCATAGTTAAACATTTCACAGACCGCATACCTTTATGTTTTCTTGGACCCTTCTTATTCCTTCGCACAAAATTAGCTTCTTCTCCACTGCTTGATTCTTCACTTGATTTTGGTTCTTTATTATTTGCCTTATTTGAAGCTTTGAATTTTGCCTCTCGTTTGGATGTTTAATATTTTTCTATCCTCATATCATAGGTTGTGATAATCCCATGTAGCTCATCCATGCTCAAAGTTTTGAGATCCTTCATTTCTTAAATTGCTGAAATCTTTGCATCAAACCTCATGGGAAGTGACCTCAATATTTTCTAAACAATATTAGAGTCTTCAATACTTTCTCCAAGTCCATTAATTGTGTTGACAACCTCATCAACATGAAGTAGATACCTAGCAATATATTCCACGTCTTTCATCTTCAAGTCTTCAAACTTCCTCCTATGGGTTTGAAGTTTTGCCATTTTAACCTTGTCATCTCTTTCATAAGTTCTCTGTAACTTGTCCCATATTTCTTTTTCTGAAGTGCATTGCATGAATTTCACAAACTCTAATTCACATAACCCACTTAATATTGCATTCATTGCCCTGGCATTATTTTCATATGGTTTCTTACCATTTGCATCCGTGGGAGGAGTAGTAGATGGTGTGAACCCATTCTCAATGAATTTCCATGTATCTTCATGTACCATCAAATAAGTCCCCATCCTCACACTCTAGAAAGCATAGTTAGTCTCATCAAACAATGGAGCCTTATTTTATGGAAACCCTTCCTGATGAGCCATTTGTGTTCCTATAAGATCTTCCTTCAAGTTGTTAGGATTTCACGAAGGAACCTACTTTGATACCAATTTAAGAACACAAGCTTATAACAAGAGGGGGGTGAATAGTATAAGATAAAGCTTTTCATTTTTCAATCTGAATGATAACAACAATAATATCAATTCAGTAATGAAACAATGTATAAATCATCGCACATATGAGAGACACATATTTAACATGATTCACCCAATATGGGTTACATCCACGAAGAAATATTGCTTATAAATTTTTCAAAAAATTTCATGGGCACCAACCCATAGGAGACACCAATCCCCTATTACAATGTTTATGGATACCAATCCACAGGAGACACCAATCCCATCTCAAGTTCATGGAAACCAATCCATAGGAGACACCAATCCCCTCTCAAGTTTGTGGACACCAATCCACAGGAGACACCAATCCCCTCTCAATTTTATGGATACCAATCTACATGAGACACCAATCCCCTATGCTCTGGTTCGTGGACACCAATCCATAGGATACACCAATCTCCTCTCAAGTTCATGGACACCAATCCATAGGAGACACCAATTCCCTCTCAAGTTTGTGGACACCAGTCCACGAGAGTGATGGACATTTTGAGTAGATGAAGTTATCATTGATGTCAAGGATGAATTGTCATTAATGTCAAAAGTTCAAAAGGAGTAATACAAAAGGTTGGTGGCAAAGAGCTTCATAATGTTTATTTTTAAATATTATGTGAGCACAAAATAAAAGGTTTTTATTAAAACCATGGTTGGGCAAATCAAAAACATTTTCTAAAACCTAAGGAGGCTTTTATTTTTAAATCCCAAAGGAGATTTAAATATTTAATTTATAATATTTAAATTCCTTTGAATTTAAATAATTATAAATAAATATATTTCGAAGGCAAAGTTGGTAGCATCGATGATAGCATTGTTTCCTGACATATTTTCCTCTCCACCGATGTGTGTGACAAGGGAAGGCATATGGTATAAATACCATAGTCATTCCTAAGGTTTTGCATTGATTTTATTGCATCCACCTTAAGAGAAAAGAAGCTCGTACAAATTTTGAAATGTGTACCTCCTAAATAGCACAGTGTGTGGTTTCGTCGATGTCGAAGAAAGATCCAAAGGCTCTTAAGGGTTTGAAGGAGTCAAAGCACACATTGTTCTTTGAGGTTCCAAGTGGAGCATGTGGCTCACATGGCATGGAAGCTACGGCCAAGGCGTTGTGGGAGTATTGTGCCAAGTTTCGAGCCCTGCGGATTGCAAAAAGTGGTAATATTTTTTTTGGAAATTATTTTAATTTTTTTTGCTAAATTTTAGGAGGGATAAGGTGGAATTTAAGTTGTGAAATTAACCTAAGTGTTGAGGAAATAGTTTTTGATATATGAAGGGTTATTTTTGCTAAAGTAAAAGCTAGGGTAATTTTATTTTACTTTAGAAAAGTGAGAGATTGACTTATTACATTATTTTATAAAGTGATTTATTTAATTAATGCAATATTAAGTAGGGAGTCATAAGTAGAGTTTGGATTATTTTTGAGATATCTTTCTAAAAATGGATATGATGAAACTAAATTGTTAAGATGTTCTTTTGATGAGTTAGAGTTTTGGAAGAAGTGTTTTGATTAAAGATTTGTGGTGTTGGATATTATTTTAATATGGAGCAATAAGGTGTATTTGAGCTTTGATTATTTTTGTGACTAAGGAATATTTTGAGAAAGTGTTAGAGTGATATTTTGGTCATCTAACCATTGAAAACTGGAAAGAAGGAAATTGTGATTGAGACAGGTTTTCTAAGGGTACTTCTACATCAAAAAAAAAATAAGGGTACATCTTCCTAATGGGTGATTGTTGTGAATGCTAAGTTGGAGTGAAAAGAGTTTTTATGGAATAATGAGTTGTTGATAAAACCTTGTTTGATAAGCATTTTTGTTGAAGTGATTAGTTGAGTGAGGAACTTGAACTAGAGTTTGTGCAAAAATCATGAGTATCATTGTTATGTGAGACTAGCATTGTTTTTGAAGCAATTAGTTGAGTGAAAAACTTGAACTAGGGTTTGCAAATATTATGAGTATCATTGTTATGTGAGATTGGTTGATAAGTATTGTTGGAAATAGTTGAGTGAATGTTCATAAGTTTGTACTAGGGTTTGTGCACAAGGATTATTTCATTGAGTGATTAATTGAGTAGAGTTGGTTGAGCCTAGTCAATTGGATGTGTTGATGTGATAGTTCAAGTTCTGTGAAACAAATTTTTTTATATTATGAATTGATTTGAGAAAGAGGTTGAGTGTTGATGAATATGAAACATATTGAGTCTCTAACAATTCTCTATATGTTTCTATGATAAAAGAGAGATTGAAAGTGATTGATATTTTGTGAGTGTGAAGCATATTGAGTCTCTAACAATTCTCTATATGTTTCTATGATAAAAGAGAGATTGAAAGTGATTGAGAATTTGTGAGTGTGAAGCATATTGAGTCTCTAACAATTCTCTATATGTTTCTATGGTAAAAAGAGAAACTAAAATTAATTGAGCATTGTGGTGAATGTGAAGCATATTGAGTCTCTAACAATTCTCTATATGTTTCTATGAGATTGGACAAGTTCTAGTGAGAACTTGTTGAGTAGATTTGAGGTAAGTCTTTGAGAAGACTTGTGAACAGATTTGTGTGAGCTTTTGTGGAAGCTTACAATACAGAGTTTGAGGACAAAAATTGTTGAGCATATTGGACAAGTTCTAGTGAGGACTTGTTGAGCAGATTGGACAAGTTCTAAAGAGGACTTGTGGACACTAACCTTACCAACATACACTTGGAATGCAGATAAAATACTATGGTTCCCTTCGACAACTCTTTCACACCAATCACAATCACACACTGCTAACATCACCAATATTCTGGTCTCTACACAAACATCGTCATTTTTACATTGGGAATAATCCTCGATAATTTGTAGTACCAATAATTCATCATTTGAGTTTTGCTTTATGAGTATGTCTATTTGGGATGGGGTTTCATACAATGTATATTTGAGATAAGTATTTGAGAAGACTTATGAACATAGTTGATTTATTAACTTGTTCAAACCTTGAGTTAAGGTTTAGGGTAGATATAGCAGTGTTGATTTGTTATTGGATCAATCTTTGTGTTAAGGCTTGAAAATAGAGACTGAGGACAAATTTATGCTAGACCAAATGACTATGTTTAGTATAGATTAAAGGATAGATTTGTGCTAGACTGAAGGACTGTATTTAGTACATATTTGAGGATAGAGTTTAGTGCATATTTGAGGATAATTTTGTGCCAGACCATAGACAAATATTGAGTAGATTTGTGTTAGACCAAAGGACTATATTTAGTGTAGATTTGAGGTAGATATGAGAGCAATCTTTGGAGGTGATAGAGTATAGAGGATAATAGTCTCCAGTGGATAGAGATCCATTATCTAGAGCAGTGAGGATATGTGTCTTTAGTGGATAGAGATCCATTAGCCAGTGCAATGGAGGTAGGAGTTCTTCTAGAAGATCACTAACCAAAGTTAAGGAGAAAGGATTTCTCCTGTGGATAGAGATCCATGAACTTGATTAGGGGATTGGTGTCTCCTTTGGATAGAGGTCCATAAACATTGTAATAGGGAAAGTATTCCCAAGATATTGATTGAGAAAATTTTAGTGAAATATTTTCTTCGTGGAGTAGCCCAATTGGGTGAACCATGTTAAATTGGTGTCTCTATTATGTGTGGTGATTTGTGCATTGCTTTGATTACTACTATTGATATTTCTATCTATACATTGCATAATATTTATTAGGAAAGAAAAGTAAAAAGTGGTATTATACTATTCACCCTCCTCTTAGTATAAGCTTGTGTTCTTCAATTGGTATTAGAGCGGGTTCATTTGGAAGAGTTTAATAGCTTGAAGTAAAATATTTCAAGAACACAATGGATTCTAATAATGGGTCCTCAAATAATTCAACATCAATATTTTATGGAAGTGATTATATATTTTGGAGTATGAGAATGAAGATTCACCTAATGGCACTTGACAATGAAATATGGGAAGCAGTTGAAAATAGATACACACCACCAGCTACTCCACCTAAAAATAAAGATGGTAAGCTTCTATATCATTATAATTCAAAAGCAATGAATGCAATTTTGAGAGGTTTGCATAGAACAAATTTCATAAATATTATGCATTGCAAATCATAAAAAGCAATTTGGGATAAGTTACAAAGCATATATTGAGGAGATAAAAGTGTCAAAAATGTAAAGATACAAAATCTCAAGGGAAAATTTGAATATTTAAAGATGAAGGATGAGGAAAATATTAGTACTTATCTACTTCGGGTAGATGAGGTTGTTAACGCCATGCAAGGACTTGGACTTGAGATTGAAGAATCTGATATTTGTGATAAGATCTTAAGATCTCTTCCAAAAATATTTAGTGAAAATATCTCTGTTGTAGAGGAATCAAAAGATGGTGATATTTTGACAAGAGATATGTTACATGGTATTCTTACATATTTTGAGTTAAGAACAAAAGAGGAACCTAATATCTGGAAGGAAGAAACATTCAAATCTACTAAGAAGATAAAGGGCAAGAAGTTAGATTCAAGCAATGAGTCATCTAGTGATGAAGAAACTAATTATGGCAAAATGAATAAGGATTCAAGAAGATTTAAAGATGCAAAATCTATTAGATGTTTCAATTGTGGAAAGTATGGTCACTATGCAATTGATTATCAAGAAGCCATAAATAGCAATGATGAAGAAAAATAGGATCATAAGAATAGGGAATCAAAAAAATATAGGTACCAAAATAAAGGCAAGGATGGACAAGGTAGACAAGGGAAGAAGTTCTTTCAAAGACAAAAGAGGAGCTACTATGCAGATAATGCAAGTAAGTACTCAAGTGATAGTGATAATAGTTTCTCAGATAATGATAAATATGAAGTCCTATTTCTAATAGAAAAAAAATAAGAAGTTAAGAAAATGTCACCAATAATTCTCAAGTTTTTTAGATGTGGTAATTTTGGACATCTTGAAGATAGTTGTACAAAGAATGGTTTCAATTTTAGTGATGATGAATATGAGGATACACTTGAAGGACCAGAAGATAATATTCTAATGGCACTAGAAGAAGAAGGAGGTGATCCTATAGAAGACAAGTCAAAAAAGAATGAATATATTCTCAAAGGCAAACAAATAGAGGAAGAATAAGAAAAAGGAGAAGTTGATCTTGAGGGAGAGCTTATTTATGCTCTTAAAACTTTAAATAAGGTAATAAAGCAAAACTTTCAACTTGAGCTTCAGTTTCAAGAATGTGATGAAGAGAGAGGAAATATTATAGAGGATCTAAACAAGTCAATGGTTAAGACAAATAAGTTCAAGGATAAGTTAGAAGCAAAGGTCTTAGAATGTAAAAATTTAGAATAAGAAGTAGTCCTACTAAGGGAAGAAGTAGAAAAGTCTAAGGATAAGCTACACAAGTTTGGAAGAAGTTCAAAGAATTTGGATAATATTATTAAGTCACAAAAGCCTACATCAAGCAAGACATGTCTTGTTTTTTAACAAGCTCAAAAGAAACAAGAAAAAAATTCAACCTCAAGTTTAGAAGAAGAAGATAGTGTAAGAGAAAGTGAGACTTCTGAGGATGAATAGAACAATAGAAAGTTCAACAAGGAAATAAACAATGCATAAAGGAGAAATATATGGAACAGGAACTAGCATAGGGTAAGAGAGACTAAGATGCCAATGAGGTCAAAACAAGGAAACTTCAATGGATAATGTTTCTCATGTCACAGATTTGGGCACAAGATTTCACAATGCAGAACACATGAAAGAAGAGATTATGGAAATTTCAAAAGCAGGTAGCCTTTTCATGGGTATTTCTACTCATGTAATCAGTTTGGTCACAAGGCAATGAATTGCAGGGTCCATGATAGGAATAGATTTGGCTTCACCAGAAGAAATCTGAAGACATTTGCACCTACAAGGAATAACAATACTAAGTGTTACAAGTGCAATAATTATGGACATACATCAAAGTGGTGTAGAGCAAATATTCCATAACCAAGCATGAATAGGAACAAGAACATGGACATGAACAGGAATAGTCAGAGAAATAAAAAGAATCAAATGAAAAATAAAGTGGACAAAGGTAAATGTCAGTTCTTGATGGGAGTAGAAATACACCCACCCTAGAATTAACCACCTCAAGAGGAGGTGGGGGAGGGGCTAAGCTAAGAGACTCATTCTTAGCCACGAGCCCCAAAGGTGACCCTTTTCCATTGATGTCAAAAGGAGAGAGATTTAAGTAAGGGGTAGATATTTAAGTAAGGGGAGAGATTTGATTTAAGAAGAGAGCATTGAGTCAGGGGAGCAATTTCCCAAGGGAATCAGAACAGAAACGGGTTGATAAAATTTGAAAAGATAATTTGATTGCCATCAATGACAAAGGGGGAGATTGTTAGAAATTTTGATTAGATGAAGTTGTCATTTATGTCAAGAATGAATTTTCATTTATGTCAATGAAGAATACAAGCTTATACTGAGAGGGGGGGTGAACAGTATAGCGCCCACTTTTTACTTTCTTTCCAAACCAATATCAATTAATGTCCTTAATTGCAATAACCAAATATAGCAGTGTGCATTAATAACTCAGATAGCAATAGTAAGCAAGAGCACAAGTCACCACACACAATTGAGACACAAGATTTAACGTGGTTCCCCCAATGTGGGGTACTCCACAAGATAATATCCTTATAATATTTCACACAGAAATAAGGATCCTTATCCAATACAATGATTACTTTGATCTCGCTCAAAGCTAGGCAATACACTGATCTGCTCAGGTAGGCAATCCACTGATCTCTCAGCTAGGCAACACACTGATCTGCTCAGGTAGGCAATCCACTGATCTGCTCAGCTAGGCAACACACTGATCTGCTTAGGTAGGCAATCCACTGATCTGCTCAACTAGGCAACACACTAATCTACTCGTAGGCAATCCACTGATCTACTCACTAGGCAACACACTAATCTGCTCAACAAGCTCACACAGAACTTGTCCAAATCTGCTCAACAAGCTCACATAGAACTTGTCCAAATATGCTCAACAAGCTCACACAGAACTTGTCCAAATATGCTCAACAAGCTCACACAAAACTTGTCCAAATATGCTCAACAAGCTCACACAGAACTTGTCCAAATCTTCTCAACAAGCTCACACAGAACTTGTCCAAATCTATCCCAAAAACTATCCACAAAGCTATCCAAAAATCTATCCCAAAAGCCTTCTCAAAGGCTCAATCAATCATACTCAAGTAGTACTCAAATCTCATCCACAAATACTTATGAAGGCAAGGCTCAAAGATGAACTCAACAATGAATGGTAATACACTCTTCAAAGGATGACAACTATGATCCACAATGATCTCAACTCAAATCAATCTCATAGAAGCATAAAGAGAATTGTTAGAGACTCAATATGTTCTATACTCAAATCCAATATCTTTCTCAACTCAAGGCAATCTCATAGAAGCATAAAGAGAATTGTTAGAGACTCAATATGTTCTATCCTCAAATCTCAATCTCAACTTAAATCCAGAATATAGAATAGTTTGTTTCATGGAACTTGAACAACCACTTCACACAATCACTTGACTAGGCTCAAACAACTCTTCTCAACCAACTACCACAAGGAACAACTCTTTCTTACAAACCCTAGTCCAAGCATGTATCAACCAACTCAAATGTTTCCAACAATGCTCAACCACAAATCTCACATAACAATGATACTCATGTTCTTCTCAAGTTCAAGTTCTTTGCATAACCAATGGGCTTCAACAACTATGCTTATAAAACAAGGTTTAACCACAACTCTCAAACTAGAAAACCTTGAAGCATTCAACCAACCACTTTCGAAAAGGAAACCACAATCAATCCTTTTCTCTCCAATGATATTTCAGAAATCAACCACCATAATCAATCAATAGGAGAATGTGCCCATACCTTTTATGAAGATGAAGAAACCCCTTTGGAAATCTGCCACACTCAACACACTTTGAAAAAGAACAAAACAACCTTCACTTTGAACCCCTTTACAAAAATAGAAATATCTCTTTACATACACCTTATTTCTCCATCTAATCAAGTTAATCAAATAGCCCTCGAAATAAGCTTTCCAACGATATATAATATGGTATACTTCTAAAAGAGGAAAACACCAAAAATTTCTCTTTTTCTAAAAGTGCATTTCAACCCTTATATCTTGCCTTCCAAGTAAATAAAAATTTAATCAAACATTATTCCCTTAGCATCACCTTATTCCTCCAACATTAGGCAATAATAAAAAATATTCAATAAAATGTTTACTTACCTCTTAGAGGGAATCGAACCCTCGTCACTGCCCACTCAACACCACAACCATGGCGCCAAAGACCACGTGAGCTATCTGCTCACATAGGACAGAGAGCAAAAATGCTCCCTATATTTCGCTGCCCTTGCTCATGCCAAAAACGTGCGCCAAATGCTCTTCTTCCACACTCTACGAAAATCGAACCCGGTGGGAATCGAACGCATGCCCTGTCGCAACCAAAAACTCCACGCTTCCCAAGCTCACCGTTGGACCACGCTGTCACATCGAAGGATTTCGGGGCTTCCGCTTTTTGTTCTCTTCGTTCGATGCTTAGACTTTTGAATCGAAAGCCTTTGCATATATATATGCAACCTTCCTTTAATTTCACATACGTCGGCACCTTTAATTATTAATTTCCTTTTGATGGCGCATGGTTTTTATGACGTCGACGATGACTTTAATTTTAATTTTAAAATTTAAATTTAAATTTTAAATAATTAAAATTTAAACTAAATATTTAAAATTAAATATCTCCATCACCGGGGCACCTTTTTCGATGAAACGAAAAGCCAACCTGGGTTTTAAGAAAAACCCATTTCAAATCTGCCATCCATGGTTTTAAATAAAACCTTTTATTTTGCCTACCTTGGTTTTCACAAAAACCCTGTATATATCCATGCTTTCCAAAATATCATAAATGCTTATTTATGAAATACTTTGGCCACCAAAACTCAATGTGATCCATGTGACATCAATGATCCATGTGACATCAATGACAACATAAAATACCTCAAATTTCCAACAATCTCCCCCTTTGTCATTGATGGCAACACCTCTAATGCAAATCACCATAATCACTGCAAAAACCATTTCTGAGAATCAAAGTTGCTCCCCTGACTCAATACTCTCTTTGGAGGCTGCTCCCCCTAACTCAATGCTCTCTTTGGAGGCTGCTCCCCCTAACTCAATTCTCTCCCCTTACTCAAATCTCTCCCCCTTTGACATCAATGGCAAAAGGGACACCTATGGGGCTAAAAGATATGACTCTTAAGCTTAGCCCCCTCACCACCTTCTCTCTTGAGGTGATTAATTTTGGGGTGGGAGTACTTTTACTCCCATATTACATTGTTTCTTTCCTCTATCAACTTCCTTCCATGTTTTCTTGATATCCTTCTCTTGATGAATTACTTGATCTTCTTGTCTAGAACCTGTTTGACCTTCTTGACTTTGACCTTCTTGCCTTGAACCTATTTGGAATTGAGTCCTACACCATTTTGCAATATGTCCAAAGTTATTGCAATTAAAACACTTGATATTGTAGCCTTTGGATGGTGCCCAAATCCTGAATTATTTCTTGAAATAATTTCCATATCCATTCCTTTCTTGAACCCTGTATTGTGAAGCTCTGTTTTCATGACCATTATGACCATGACTTCTGAATTGTGTAGCTCTAAAACCAAAACCATTTTGCTCATTTTCTTTGCACTGAGAAGCTCTATGACCAATCCTGTTGCATAAGAAGCAATGTCCCTGAAAACCATACCTTCTTCCTTTGAAGTTTCTTCTAGCAAAATCAAACTTCTTTGATCCATGGACCCTGCAGTGTATAGCCCTGTGTCCAAATCCATTACAAGAAAAACAATGTCCTTGAAAAGCCCTTTGTTCATGCCTTAGTTCCTCATACCTTTCTTGACCATTATCCCTATGATCATTTTCAACTTGTGCATTGCATCCTTGAACCTTCTTTGTAGTATCTAAATCCTTTTCCTTAATTTCTTCCTTGCTTTCCTCTTCAAGTATTTCTTTTCCTTTTGAACTTGATTCACCTATCTCAAAACAAGATCCAAACTGAATATTTGGAGCCATAGGAACTTTGGAACTTTCTTCATAACACTTATGTGCTTCCTTGCTTTCATTTTTTAGAACTTCCTTTCCTTTTGAGTGTGATTCCCCAAACCTGAAATATGAGACTTTTGGTGCTTTGGAATCTTCCTCTTCTTTCTCTTCATTTGTGTCAAGTAGTAAATTGGCACACATCTCTATAGCCTCTGAAATGCAAGTATCCATTTATGCTACTTATTTTTCTTTGGGAACCGGTTCTTCCTTATAGATTTCTAAAATAAAGCCTCCTGATACAAATATAGGTCCTTGTGTACTTATTTTTTATTTCCCTTCTTCATAACCAAGCCCTGTCTTTATAAATGGATCTCGTTGTAAATCCAAAAAATTATCCAAAGTTTTTGAATTCCTTTGAAATCATGCTAACTCATTTATGTAGGTCCCCAAACTTTTTTGATCTTCTTCTTCTAACTATTTACACCTTTCTTTCTTCTCCTTCAATTGCTCAGAAATAGTGATGTTGAGCTCTTTTGTTTCTTGAAGCTCTTTTTCCAAATCTTGAATGTGTTGATTAAGCATCATTTTGACCTTTTCATTTTCATGCACCTTATTTTCAAGCCTCTTGATTTTCCTTTCCAATATCCTGATTTTCTTTTCTTGTTTTGTGGATTCCTCTTCTTCATCATCATTGCTGCTGGAATTGTCACTAGAACTGCTGCTAGAACTATTACTGGAACTGTTGCTTTCTTTTTCAACAAATGAACTTTCCTTGTTGCAATTGTTGTAGTATGTGCAATCATCATCTATATGCCCAAAATCTCTGCATATGAAGCATTTTAGTATCCTTAGACCCTTCTTGTATCTATTTGCTTGCTCAATGGCTATGGCAAGCTCTTCATGTCTTTCTTCAATAGATATATCCTCTTCTTTAACTTCAATACCTAGGAATAGGTGTTCTTGCCTTTCTTCACTTATTCCAAAGAATGTACATTCTTCTTCATCTGACTGGTTTTCATTGTTGTGAACTGAACCATCACTTGCTTCTTCAATGTAGTAAGATTTCTTTATCTTACGAAAATTTTTCTTCTTCTCATACCTGTTTTGCTTGTATCTGTCATCTTTGTCATGCTTATGCTTTCCATATTCTTTTCTTCTATGACCCTATTTTTCATCATCACTATTTTCTTCATGTGGACACTTGTGTGCATAGTGACCAAGATCACCACACTTGTAGCATCTGACTTTCCTCATATCCCTGAAATTCCTTGAGTCCTTATTCCTTTTGATGAAGTTAGCTTCCTCATCATTAACTGGATCTCTATCTATCTCTGGAACCTTCCCTTTCTCTTTCTCTGAAGCCTTGAATGCAATATCTTTTATTGGAACCTGATGCTTACTCACCCTCATCTCATAAGCTGTGAGAGTTCCTTGTAGTTCTTCCATTGTTAGCTTGTTGATATCCATTGTTTCTTCTATTGCTGAAACCTTTGCATCATACTTCATGGGAAGTGATCTCAAAACCTTTTGAGTAACTTCTGATTCTTTCATCTCAAATCCTAGGCCTCTCATGGTGTTAGTAATCTCATCAACTCGAAGTAAAAACTTTGCAATATCTTCAGAATCTTCCATTTTCAATTCCTCAAATATTTTTCTATGAGTTTGTAGTTTTGACAACTTTACCTTGGAATCTCCTTCATAAGTATTCCGCAACTTGGTCCACATTTCATTAGCTGAATTACATACCATGACCTTTGCAAAATCTATCTCACGTAGCCCACTCAAAATATAATTTATTGCCCTTGCATTGATCTCAACCAATTTCCTGATAGTCTTATCTACCTCGGGATCACCTTCAACCTTATACTCTTTTTCAACCATCTGCCATACCTCATATCCTTGTGATATCAAGTAGTTCTTCATTCTCATGCTCTAGAAAGCATAATTGTTACCATCAAACAGTGGTGCCTTATTTGTAGATGATCCATTCTATGAAGCCATCTATGTTCTTGTAGAATCTGCCCTCAAGTTGTTAGCCTTTTCGAAGGAACCCGCTCTGATACCAATTGAAGAACACAAGCTTATACTAAGAGGGGGGTGAACAGTATAGCACCCACTTTTTACTTTCTTTCCAAACCAATATCAATTAATGTCCTTAATTGCAATAACCAAATATAGCAGTGTGCATTAATAACTCAGATAGCAATAGTAAGCAAGAGCACAAGTCACCACACACAATTTGAGACACAAGATTTAACGTGGTTCCCCCAATGTGGGGTACTCCACAAGATAATATCCTTATAATATTTCACATAAAAATAAGGATCCTTATCCAATACAATGATTACTTTGATCTGCTCAAAGCTAGGCAATACACTGATCTACTTAGGTAGGCAATCCACTGATCTACTCAGCTAGGCAACACACTGATCTACTTAGGTAGGCAATCCATTGATCTACTCAGCTAGGCAACACACTGATCTGCTTAGGTAGGCAATCCACTAATCTACTCAGCTAGGCAACACACTGATCTACTCAGGTAGGCAATCCACTAATCTGCTCAACTAGGCAACACACTGATCTTCTCTAGGCAATCCATACACACTCAAGCTCATACAAAAATTGTTCCAAATCTTCTCACACAAGCTCACTAGAACTTGTCCAAATCTGCTCAACAAGCTCACATAGAACTTGTCCAAATCTCTCAACAAGCTCACACAGAACTTGTCCAAATCTTCTCAACAAGCTCACACATAAACTTGTCCAAATCTGCTAAAAAACTATCCACAAAGCTATCCACAAATCTATCCCAAAAGCCTTCTCAAAGGCTCAATCAATCATACTCAAGTAGTACTCAAATCTCATCCACAAATCTTATGAAGGCAAGGCTCAAATATGAACTCAACAATGAATGGTAATACACTCTTCAAAGGATGACAACTATGATCCACAATGATCTCAACTCAAATCAATCTCATAGAAGCATAAAGAGAATTGTTAGAGACTCAATATGTTCTATACTCAAATCCAATATCTTTCTCAACTCAAGGCAATCTCATAGAAGCATAAAGAGAATTGTTAGAGACTCAATATGTTCTACCCTCAAATCTCAATCTCAACTCAAATCTAGAATATAGAATAGTTTCTTTCATGGAACTTGAACAACCACTTCACACAATCACTTGACTAGGCTCAAACAACTCTTCTCAACCAACTACCACAAGGAACAACTCTTTCTTACAAACCCTAGTCCAAGCATGTATCAACCAACTCAAATGTTTCCAACAATGCTCAACCACAAATCTCACATAACAATGATACTCATGTTCTTCTCAAGTTCAAGTTCTTTGCATAACCAATGGGCTTCAACAACTATGCTTATAAAACAAGGTTTAACCACAACTCTCAAACTAGAAAACCTTGAAGCATTCAACCAACCACTTTCGAAAAGGAAACCACAATCAATCCTTTTCTCTCCAATGATATTTCAGAAATCAACCACCATAATCAATCAATAGGAGAATGTGCCCATACCTTTTATGAAGATGAAGAAACCCCTTTGGAAATCTGCCACACTCAACACACTTTGAAAAAGAACAAAACAACCTTCACTTTGAACCCCTTTACAAAAACAGAAATATCTCTTTACATACACCTTATTTCTCCATCTAATCAAGTTAATCAAATAGCCCTCGAAATAAGCTTTCCAACGATATATAATATGGTATACTTCTAAAAGAGGAAAACACCAAAAATTTCTCTTTTTCTAAAAGTGCATTTCAACCCTTATATCTTGCCTTCCAAGTAAATAAAAATTTAATCAAACATTATTCCCTTAGCATCACCTTATTCCTCCAACATTAGGCAATAATAAAAAATATTCAATAAAACGTTTACTTGCCTCTTAGAGGGAATCGAACCCTCATCACTGCCCACTCAACACCACAACCGCGACGCCAAAGACCACGTGAGCTATCTGCTCACATAGGACAGAGAGCAAAAATGCTCCCTATATTTCGCTGCCCTTGCTCATGCCAAAAACGTGCGCCAAATGCTCTTCTTCCACACTCTACGAAAATCGAACCCGGTGGGAATCGAACGCATGCCCTATCGCAACCAAAAACTCCACGCTTCCCAAGCTCACCGTTGGACCACGCTGTCACATCGAAGGATTTCGGGGCTTCCGCTTTTTGTTCTCTTCGTTCGATGCTTAGACTTTTGAATCGAAAGCCTTTGCATATATATATGCAACCTTCCTTTAATTTCACATACGTCGGCACCTTTAATTATTAATTTCCTTTTGATGGCGCATGGTTTTTATGACGTCGACGATGACTTTAATTTTAATTTTAAAATTTTAATTTAAATTTTAAATAATTAAAATTTAAACTAAATATTTAAAATTAAATATCTCCATCACCGGGGCACCTTTTTCGACGAAACGAAAAGCCAACCTGGGTTTTAAGAAAAACCCATTTCAAATCTGCCATCCATGGTTTTAAATAAAACCTTTTATTTTGCCTACCTTGGTTTTCACAAAAACCCTGTATATATCCATGCTTTCCAAAATATCATAAATGCTTATTTATGAAATACTTTGGCCACCAAAACTCAATGTGATCCATGTGACATCAATGACAACATAAAATACCTCAAATTTCCAACGAGTCAAAAGGTCAAAATGAGTAATGCAAAAGGTTGGTGGCGAAAGAGCTTCATAATGTTTATTTTTAAATATTATGTGAAGCACAAAATAAAAGGTTTTTATTAAAACCATGGTTGGGCAAATCAAAAAGGTTTTCTAAAACCTAAGGAGGCTTTTATTTTAAAATCCCAAAGGAGATTTAAATATTTAATTTATAATATTTAAATTCCTTTGAATTTAAATAATTATAAATAAATATATTTTGAAGGTAAAGTTGGTAGCGTCGACGATAGCATTGTTTCCCCAACATATTTTCCTCTCCGTCGATGTGTGTGACAAGGGAAGGCATATGGTATAAATACCATAGCCATTCCTAAGCTTTTGCATCAATTTTATTACATCTGCATTAAGCGAAAATAAGCTCGTATGAATTTTGAAATGTGTACCTCCCGAATAGCGCAGTGTGTGGTTTCACCGACATCAAAGGAAGAGCCAAGGGCTCTTAAGGGTTTGAAGGAGTCAAAGCACACATTGTGCTTTGAGGCTCTAAGTGGAGCACGTGTCTCACATAGTGTGGAAGCCGCAGCCAAGGCGTTGTGGGAGTATTGTGCCAAGTTTCGAGCCTTGTAGATTGCGAAAAGTGATAATACATTTTTTGGAAATTATTTTAATTTGTTTTTCTAAAATTTAGGATGGATAAGGTGGAAGTTAAGTTGTGAAATTAACCTAAGTGTTGAGGAAATATTTTTTGATATATGAGGGGTTATTTTTGCTAAAGTAAAAGCTAGGGTAATTTTGTTTTACCTTAGGAAAGTGAGAGACTAACTAATTGCATTATTTTATAAAGTGGTTTATTTAATTAATGCAATATTAAGTAGGGAGTCATAAGTAGAGTTTGGATTATTTTTTAGATATATTTTTGAAAAGGTTTATGATGAAACTAAATTGTTAAGATGTTATTTTTATGAGTTAGAGTTTTGGAAGAAGAATTTTGATTAAATATTTGTGGTGTTGGATATTATTTTAAGATGGAGCAATAAGGTGTATTTGAGCTTTGATTATTTTTGTGACTAAGGAATATTTCGATAAAGTGTTAGAGTGATATTTTTGTCATCTAACCATTGAAAACTTGAAATAAGGAAATCATGATTGAGACAAGTTTTCTAAGGGTACTTCTACATCAAACAAAAGGTATGGGCACATCTTCCTAGTGAGTGATTATTGTGAATGCTAAGTTGGAGTGAAAATGGTTTTTCTGGAATAAAGAGTTGTTGATAAAACCTTGTTTGATAAGCATTGTTGTTGAAGTGATTAGTTGAGTGAGGAACTTGAACTAGAGTTTGTGCAAAAATCATGAGTATCATTGTTATGTGAGACTAGCATTGTTTTTGAAGCAATTAGTTGAGTGAAAAACTTGAACTAGGGTTTGCAAAGATCATGAGTATCATTGTTATATGATATTGGTTGATAAGAATTTTTGGAAACATTTGAGTGAATGTTCATAAGTTTGGACTAGGGTTTGTGAGCAAGGATTATTTTATTGAGTGATTGGTTGAGTAGAGTTGGTAAAGACTAGTCAAGTGGATGTGTTGATGTGATGGTTCAAGTTCTATGAAACAAATTGTTCTATATTCTAAATTTATTTGAGAAAGAGGTTGATTTTTGATGAATATGAAACATATTAAGGCTCTAACAATTCTCTATATGTTTATGTGATAAAAGAGAGATTGAAAGTGATTGAGATTTTGTGAGTGTGAATCATATTGAGTCTCTAACAATTCTCTATATGTTTCTGTGATAAAAGAGAGATTGAAAGTGATTGAGAATTTGTGAGTGTGAAGCATATTGAGTCTCTAACAATTCTCTATATTTTTCTATGGTAAAAAGAGATATTGAAAGTAATTGAGCATTGTTGTGAATGTGAAGCATATTGAGTCTCTAACAATTCTCTATATGTTTCTATGAAATTAGACAAGTTCTAGTGAGGACTTGTTGAGTAGATTTGAGGTAAGTCTTTGAGAAGACTTGTGAACAGATTTATGTGAGATTTTGTGGAAGCTTACAATATAGAGTTTGAGGACAAAAATTGTTGAGAATATTAGACAAGTTCTAGTGAGGACTTGTTGAGCATATTGGACAAGTTCTAGAGAGGACTTGTGGATGGATGAGTGTGAGCTTTTGTGGAAGCTTACAAGGCATATTTTAGATAATTCTTTGAGAAGACTTATGAACATAGTTGATTGATTGACTTATTCAAACCTTGAGTTAATTTTTGGGGTAGATCTAGCAGTGTTGAGTTGTGATTGGATCAAGCTTTGTGTTAAGGCTTGAGGATAGATATTGAGTACAAATTTGTGCTAGATCGAAGGACTATGTTTATTACAGATCACAGGATACAGATTGAGGACAAAGTTGTGTTATACTGAAGGACTATGTTTAGTATAAATTTGAGGATAGATTTTGGTGAAGATTTTAGGATAGGTTTGTGCTAGACCAAAGACAAATATTGAGCAGATTTGTGCTAGACCAAATGACTGTGTTTAGTACATATTTGAGATAAAGCTGAGAGTAAGCTTTAGAGGTGACATAGTATAGAGGATGATAGTATCCAGTGGATATAGATCCATTATCTATGGTCAATTAGAACAAGTGTATTCAATGGATAGAGATCCATTAGCCAGTGTAGTGGAGGTAGCAGTTCTTCTAGAAGATCACCAGCCAGAGCTAAGGAGAAAGGAGTTCTCCTATGGATAGAGATCCACAAACTTGATTAGGGATTGGTGTCTCCTTTGGACAAAGGTCCATAAACATTGTAATAGGGAAAGTATTCCCAAGAGATTGATTGAGAAAATTTTAGTAAAATATTTTCTCCATGGAGTAGCCCACATTAGGTGAACCACGTTAAATGTGTGTCTCTATTGTGTGTGGTGATTTATGCATTGCTTTGATTACTATTTTTTATATTGTTATCTATACATTGCATAATATTTATTGGGAAAGAAAAGTAAAAAGTGGTTGTATATTGTTCACCCCCCTCTCAGTATAAGCTTATGTTCTTCAAGGAGACACCAAACCCCTCTACTCTGGTTTGTGGACACCAATCCATAGGATACACCAATCCCCTCTCTCAATTCTAGTCAACACTCTACTCAGGTCTGTCCTTAAATATTTCTCACAAACCTACTCACAAACACTGCTTCAAATCTACTCCAAAACTATCTCAAATCTGTTCCATAATTTGCTCACAAAAACCACTCAAATATGCTCCAAAACCTACTCAAATTTGCTCCAAAACTTACTCACAAAACCTTCTCAAATCTGCTCCAAAACCTACTCAAATATTCTCCAAAACTTGCTCACAAAACCTACTCAAATCTATTCCATAACCTGCTCATAAAACCTTCTTAAATCTGCTCCAAAACCTGCTCACAAAACCTACTCAAATCTGCTCCATAACCTGCTCACAAAACCTTCTCAAATATACTCCATAACTTGTATACAAACAATCCTCATCTATTCCCACATCTTGCATATAATGATATCATAAAGTTCTTCACCTACTCTTCAATGTGCTTTCTTCAACTAAAGCAATTCAAACATATTTTACCCAAAATTCTTTTATCTTCATGAACACATAGAGAATGATATGCACCAATCAAATGCCCAATAGGTTCTTCACATTCATTAACTCTATTGCTTCTACATGTTTCACATTTATTACATTGAAAGGTAGCTCTAGTCTAGCACATGATAACTAGCCTTGTAATTGTTGATTTGCACCTTTCCTTCCCTTTTGTAGATAGCTGAAAATATCCTTTTCAATTGAATTATTTCACACTATCCTTGCACTATGTGATACTTTGACTTGCTTTAAAACAACCCTTCTATTTGTATGGGACTATACTATTTTTCTTATTTCTATATTCACTTCAAAACCAATCACAATGCACAAATTTGTCCTTCTCATCTACTCCCAAAATCAATCATGAACAATGCATAAGTTTACTTTCAAATCTGATCTATAACCCTTGCCCATTTACTTCCAATTTCAAGCAAAAATAATGCACATCCAATAATTCCTTATACCTCCCACTATATGACAACAAAAATATTTTCCTCAAACAAAACCATCTTGAGAAAGGAATTAAATCGCCATACCTCTAAATATGCCTCAATGATGATGATCTTCTTTTGTATGAGCTTTCCAAACCTATCTTGACAAAAATAATTTTCCTTTTGTTTATCCCTTCAAAATCTAGTTA
>JAQPPZ010005987.1:0-66334 GCA_028583015.1 Wollemia nobilis
TTGGCCTCTTTTGTTTCCTAGCCGCGATAATGCAACATGTCGCAAAATCGTGACATGTCGCGATATCGCGACATGTTCTTGGTTCGTACGCCCGCAGTAGCTCGTTGTAGCGATATCGCTACCGACTTTGCTTTGCCTTCTTTTCAAAAAGTGGTAGCGATATCGCTACCACTTTGGTTCCGAGCCTTCCTTTCAAAAAGTGGTAGCGATATCGCTACCACTTTGGTTCCGAGCCTTCCTTTCAAAAAGTGGTAGCGATATCGCTACCACTTTGGTTCCGAGCCTTCCTTTCAAAAAGTGGTAGCGATATCGCTACCACTTTGGTTCCGAGCCTTCCTTCGATGAAGTGGTAGCGATATCGCTACCACTTTGGTTCCGAGCCTTCCTTCGATGAAGTGGTAGCGATATCGCTACCACTTTGGTTCCGAGCCTTCCTTCGATGAAGTGGTAGCGATATCGCTACCACTATGGTCTCGAGCCTTTGCTTCACGAAGTGGTAGTGATTCGCTACCACTTTTCCTTCGAGCCTCCGCTTCACGAAGTGGTAGTGATTCGCTACCACTTTTATTTCGAGCCTCCGCTTCACGAAGTGGTAGCGATTCGCTACCACTTTTCCTTCGAGCCTCCGCTTCACGAAGTGGTAGAGATTCGCTACCACCTTTCTTTCGAGCCTCAGCTTCACGAAGTGGTAGCGATTCGCTACCACTTTTCCTTTGAGCCTCCGCTTCACGAAGTGGTAGCGATTCGCTACCACTTTTCCTTCGAGCCTCCGCTTCACGAAGTGGTAGCGATTCGCTACCACTTTTCCTTCGGCAACTTGTAGCGAAATCGCTACCATTCTCAACTTTTCGTACGCTTCCAAAAAACACGTCACGATTTCGCGACATCCTTTCTGTCCTGCCGCCGACACGTCATGATTTTGTGACATCCTTTCTGTCCTGCTGTCGACCCGTCACAATTTTGCGACATCCTTTTTGTCCTGCTGTCGACCCGTCATGATTTCGTGACATCCTTTCTGTCCTGCTGCCGACCCGTCGTGATTTCGCGACATCCTTTTTGTCCTGCTGCCGACACGTCACGATTTCGCGACATCCTTTCTGTCCTGCTACCGACCCATCATAATTTCGCGACATCCTTTTTGTCCTACTATCGACACGTCGCGATTTCGCGACATCCTTCAATTTTTTTTTGCAGCGATGGAGAGACAGGTCGTGATTTCGCGACATGTCACGATATGCGATTTCGCGACCCTTTCAACACTTAGGCATTTTTCTTCTTTTCTTCATTTTTAGCATCCGGGTCTTTGAGATCTTCCCTAAAACCTGCAAAAACAAAGGTGGGTCCCCACTTCTGGGGTGTGTTGTGGATGAACCACAACAAATGGCGACTCTGTTGTCAAATGCTCTTGAGCATTTTAGTAAGAACCCAACCTAACACAAATCACAAATTTGAAAACATGGGTTAGCCCATAATCAATATAACTAATGCCCAAAATCAGAAGTACATGAATTATCAGAATCATCAAGTACTAGCTCGGTGTGTGCAATGAATTCCTTTCCTTATCATTTGAATTTGATTCACATTCCATCATCGGTTTTGCATGAATGCATATGCGAAATTGTGAATGATTTGTGTATCCTATCGAATATGCCATGAGAATATGCATAGTCACTCTTGTAGTATTATGTGCAAACATTCAAGACTGTCAAACCCTCTTAGGATCCACTAGTGAACGGTTCATTATATCCCAAAGTTGGTTATGAGTCCCTACTATCTTGAACCCATGTGGAAGTGGATGTGAAATCAGAACTTTGGGGAATCAGACTCCCAACCGACCGAGATGAGAGTTTAACCCTATCCTTACTATTCTGATTTAGAATTCTTTACCTCACTTTGAGAAAAATAACTAAACCAATTATGGAAGAAATGGTCATGCTAGTCTAACCCTCTAGACAATCAGTGGTCTTATTTTTTAGGCAAGACATGATGCCATGCATGGGCCTATCTAACCCCATAATCCAAAAATTATCTTCATTTCTTTGGACCTTGGGGATGACTACCCATCCCTTGCAGAGGACAAGTAGTACGATCATTACAATCCAATATAAGGATGAGATGGGAAAAATTTATTTATTTTACTTCTTGGACCTTGGGGATGACTACCCATCCTCGTTAGGGACAAATAGTACGATCCTTACAACCCAAGATTTTAAATGTAAATGGAAAATATTAATCTTGTTACTTAGACCTTGGGGATGACTACCCATCCTTTGCAGAGGACAAATAGTACGATCCTTACAATCTAAGAATTAATACGAAATGAAATATAAGAGCTTTGGGGAATCAGATTCTCAACCAACCGAGATGAGAATTTATGCCCTATCCTTACTACTCCATGTGGGTCCAATCAAATCTTTGGGGAATTAGATTCTCAACCAACCGAGATGAGAATTTAACCCTATCCTTACTACTCTGATTTTAGGCTTTAAGCTCTATGGAAGTAGTCAAAACCACTGTTTTTAGGATCATGTTGCATAATAGGATAGACATGCAAACCATTTTCGCCCAACCTTTTCCTCCAAGTTAGGTTTTGATCATTTTGCTCAAGATCCCTTTTAATGTATGAAACGTGCTTGGTCCTAGATACTTCAAGACTCAGTTTCCAACCTTAGGATTTACTTAAATTTATGTTATAACATAACCCTAAGAGGATTCAACATACTCAAATGAATTGCACCTAATATCCATATGCCACTACGGTGAAATGTATGAAAAGTGATATGGAACATGAATGCATTATTTCTTGAATTGCAAATGAGATGATTTGTCATGCAAAACTGACTTTTTCATGCATCACAAGCTTCAAATGATCTAAATTAACTGTTTGTATTACATGTGGAGCTTTTACAACATGATTCCAATGTTTTATATTCTCCCAATCTTAGGCATGTGTTCAACATCTAGCTTTTATTCCTCTTTTTTTTTTTTTTTTTTAAAGGTAATGAAAAGGAAATCAAAGGAACACCACTACCTAAATGTCCAACCTGCACACAAACGCAAAAACCCAACATTAATACAAGAAAAACCTGCAATAAAAAATGAATACATACTAACATATCAAATCTGCACATCAAGAAACTAAATTACAGCATTGACACAAAACTAGATATCTCCTGAAACACACACTTAAGTATCAAATCTACACACAAAGAAACAGATCACAACATTAATGCAAAGCTTAGACATGTCAAAAAAAAGAAATAATACACACCTAAACATGAAAAATGAAAGCAAGAAATTACAGCGTTATTACATATAATACAAAGCCCAACTGCCTCATGCTTGAAAGTAATGCTTCAAGTGCAACCCATTGATAGGTAGTGCCAAATCCTTTCCATCCAAGGTTTTTAGTCTAAAACTATTTTCCCCTAGGATATCTGAAATCTGGTAGGGACCTAACCAAAGGTAATCAAATTTATCATGCTCCCCCTTCTTCTCATGTCTTTTGTCCCATAACAACACTAAATCTGAAATTTTAAACGCCTTGGCCTTAGACCTTTTGTCAAACCATATTTTTACAATGTCTTGGTGTTTACTAAAATGAAGCATAGCTTCATCCCTTTTTTCATCCAAGCGCATTAATTGCGTTAGTCTAGACTCAAGTTTATCATTAATTCCAAAATAATCTTTCATGAAGTGCAGCGTTTGTAATCTGAGATTTGCAGGAAAAATGGGATCTTGTCCATAAACCAGATGGTAAGGAGATGTCCCTATTGCTTCTTTGACTCTAATTCTGTCAGCCCAAAGGGCCAACTTAAGCTTATTGTGCCAGTCTCGTGGATTCCTTTCCAACAATTTTTTTATGACAGTCAACAGATTCTTATTGGATGACTCGGCCAATCCGTTACCTTGCGGGTAATAATTGGAGGAGAACTTTAAACTCACGCTGTTATCAAATGCCCAATTAGCAAACTCTAGAGAGGAAAAGGCTGAACCATTATCACTTACGATGGAGTTAGGCATCCCGAATCTAGTGACAATGTTATCTTCTAAAAAATTAATGACCACCTCTGCAGTAGCATTCTTTGTGGGGATAGCTTCGGTCCATCTCGTGCAATAGTCCGTAGCCGTCAGAATATATTTGTGAGCATCGAAGGAATTGGGGCTGATAATCCCAATAAAATCCAGGCCCCATTGCGCGAAAGGTCTGGACTCGATTACGGACTGTAAAGGCATGGAAGCGTTTCTGTCTCTATTGGCTGCAGCTTGACATATGTGACATGACCTCACATGAGAATGGGCATCCTTGAATAGTTGAGGCCAATAATAACCGGATCTAAGGATTTGATGGGCTGTGGCATTAGCAGACCCATGCCCTGTCCCATGTTTACCATGAAACTCTTCAAGTATTCGCACTGCCTCCTATTGATCAACGCAACGAAGGTAAATACCTTCATGGTTCTTTCTGTATAATGTGCCAGATCTAACTAGAAAATTAGCAAACTTCAAACGCAAGGCTCACTGCTGAGTAGCATTCAAAAGTGATGGACACCTACCATTTAGTAGATAGTACACCACCTCTGCATACCACTCCTCCTTGGTTACATCAGCGACTTCATAATGTTGACAAGGAATTGTGAGATCCTGTTCTGCGATTGCCTTAGCTAACCCTTGCCCCCACACTATCTTCATCGATTGAATCTCCAGATCAAATTCCTACAAAGTTGAAACCCACTTACCACGCTTCTCACCTAATTCATTCTGAACGAACATGGCTTTGACAACAGGATCTGGGACGATAGCAAAGACCCTACTGTGGACTATGTAGTGCCTGAATTTTTTTATAGTCTTAACCAGCGCATACATTTGCTTGTCTAGGGTAGAATATCTCAGTTTCGCATCTTTGAGAGGACTACTTAGGAAAGCAATGGGATTTTCAATTCTGCCTTCACTCTTCTGAGTTAAAACACTCACAAAGGAGTGATCTGAAGCAAATGTGTAGATATAGAAAGGCTTCGTATAATCGGGACTCACCAAAATCGGGGCTTTAGAAATCACATCCTTGATATTATCAAAAGCCTCTATCCTTTCATTTGTCCAAATGATCTGGACCTCCTTCTTTAGCATGTCATTCAAAGGTCTTGCTATCTCTGCAAAATCTGCGATAAATTTTCTGACAAAATTGATCTTTCCGAAAAATGATTTCAACCCCTTCTTGCTATTGGGACGAGGAATTTGTTGTATGGCTTCTATTCTCTCGGGGTCAATGGAAATTCCATCCTTAGATATTATATGCCCCAACAGCTTTTCCTTCGTTACCCCGAAGATGCACTTCTTTGGGTTGAGAGATATACCATGTTCCCTGCATCTTTGAAAGACTTTCTTAAGATCCCTGACATGGTTTTCCCTGTTCTTAGAAAATACAGGAATGTCATCGACGTAAACAATGATGCACTTACCAATAAGCCCTTTAAAAGCAAAATCCATAGCTCGTTGGAAAGTGGCACCTGCGTTCAATAGTCCGAAGGGCATTCTCCTGTATGCAAAGGTGCCCCATTTTGTCGTAAAAGCAGTCTTCATCCTATCACTAGGATGGATAAGGACCTGATTATATCCCGAATAACCATCTAGGAATGACATCATCTCCGACCCATTTACTTTTTTGAGTATTTCATCGATGGTGGGTAACGGGTAGTTGTCCTTTTAGGATGCCTTATTGAGATTTCTGAAATCAATGCACAACCTTATTTCTCCACTCTTTTTCCTCACAGGGACTAAGTTAGCAACCCACGTGGAATGCCTAATGGGAAAGATGATCTTAGCTTCTAACAGTCGCTTCACCTCTTTCTCTATCAAGGGTTCTAATAATGGATTAACTTGCCTTTGTCTTTGCCTGAAGGGCTTGGACTCTGGCTTCAGTGGAATCGTGTGCATTATGACATTCTGATCATAGGTTTTCAACTCCTTATAACTCCAAGCAATGCAATCTATGTATTCTTTTAATGCATTTTCTATGGAATCCTTCTCCTGCTTGGTACATGCTTTTGCTATGAATACCTCCCAAGGATTTTCTACACTTCCAATGTTAACCAAATCACAGGCCTCTCCAGGAGATGGAACCCTTTTACCTTTTCTTGGTTTGCATCCGATATCAAAGATTTTTTCTAATGAAGCTAGCTCATCAGGGATCCTGTTGTTTTTTATAGGATTTTTATCTTTCGAAACTACCTCCTCTACGTCCCTTTCTTCTTCATCTATGTACTGCTTTTCAAATATACCATAATTAGTGACAAAATGAAATATGTGCCTGTCACTATCAAATACTTGGAAGTTCGTAACATTATCTGGTATCGAGGGACAAGGGACCAACTCTATAGAGAACTTCTTGCATTTCTTATGGTCCACTGGCTTCAACATACTCACTGCTACAGCTAGGGAGTCTACCAGACGATTGCCCTTTCTCGAGATCAGAGAAATGTTAAAGGCATAAAACTCATCTATTAAATCTCTGACCCTAGTTTGGTAAAGCCTGAGCCGCCTGTCTTTGCATATGTATTGTCCCCTCACTTGTTTCACCACTAGTTCCGAATCACCAAGGACTTTGATATATTTAATTTTCTTTCGAATGGCCAGCTGTAGTCCAAGAATCAAAGCCTCATATTCTGCCATATTGTTGGTGGCAGGGAACTGTAGTCTGTATGCAACGAATATAGGCTCCTGGTTCGAGCATGACAATTCAACACCGGCTCCTGCTCCTTGTCTGGACCTAGATCCATCAAATCTCAAGGTCCAAATGTCTTGATGTCCTTCAGTAAAGTTGTGCCCCAACCTTTCATCATGGGTATTTTTGAGTGCTTCTATGTCCAAACAGTATGCTCCCAAATCAGCTTCAATGTACTGGATCTCGTTCAGCTTGTTGTAATCTGTGATCATCTCTTTGAGTCGGGGTTCACTGTCAATTTGAATTTGATTGGCCACTCCCCTCCAAGGCAGCCACCTGTGTGAAGATTCTGTCACAATGTAACCGTTTAGGTTCTTACTCCAATCTCTTCCCAATACCATGCCATATTTGATAGGAATATCGAGCACCAATATGTCTATGCGCTGTTGAACTCTGGGTTCTGAATTGACTTGAATATGCACATCACCCAGCTCTCCTACTGCCTCCATGGTTGACCTATCCAACTGCACCACCCTGCTCCTAGAAGGCTTTGGTGTAAGTCCCAATCTTTTACAGATTTCTAAGGGCATGATAGTAGCCGAGGCCCCTGAGTCTATTAAACAATTGTGCAAGTTTTTACCTGCAATTCTAATGGTTACCAAAAAGGGAGGTATATCTCATTTTTCTTTTTGTACAACCACTTGGGACTCAACACTTTTAGCTTCATGAACTTGTGCAGATGGATTTAATCCTTTTGGTGAACTCACTTCTTGGCCTAATAATCGGGCCATGTCATACATCGATACATTGGCCCTATTCTTCTTCATATCTTCCACCAAATCGTAAGTGAGATTTTCTAGATTTGGCAAGTTTTGCATCATCTTAGACTTTTCGACCTTCAATGGAGGAGGGGGATTGACATATCCTCTAGGGTCAGGAGGGAGTAATTGATTATTAGGAGCAGAGGAAGTTTTGGGCTCTTTAGAACTCCTAGTGTAATATTTGTGATTTGATTTCCCAAAATGTTTGTTTGCATGAACTTCCAAAGCTTCTTCATCTTCGCTTCCAAAACATTCTACGTCCTCTTCTTCATTTTCATGGGAATGTATGACCTTCGTTAGCATAGACTCCGGTTTCACGTGGCCACAGTGCGGGCAATCATTATCACAATATCCTGCATCTCCACAGTCTTCCAAAATGTCTACCTGGTTGGCAACGGGATTGGGTACCCGCCCGTTGTTAGGCTGCGTGTTATACATTCCTTTTCCTCTATGATTGTGAGGTCGATTATGGCCCATGGCCTGATCAACTTTTTTATTGACATTCCCCACTGTTACTAACACCTTGGCCAACGTTTCTTTCATATTTTCTATGGCTGCTTCGGACCCTTGTGGTTGAGGCACTGCAATTGCAGGTCTAGTTGTGTTGGCTGCATTAGCCACCTCTGGACTGGGTACAATGGCTTGGGTTTGGGCAGGTGGATTCCATCTTGGATTCCCATTTTGAATGGCTTGAGTTTGGGCAGGTGGATTCCATCCTGGATTCCCATTTTGAATGGCTTGATTTTGGGCAGGTGGATTCCATCCTGGATTCACACTTTGAATGAGAGTGATTGTTGGATAAGTTGCTGAGCTTGGTGTGTTAATTGGAGCAAACCCCGACATGGTCAACAGATTATTGCCCATACCGAACCCATGCAAACCCATCGATTTATTTTGAATCAAACTCTGTGTTTGAACAGCGGCATTCAGATAACCTGAAAATGGCGTAACTTGGGTGGGTGTTTGGAAGTTGTTCAACATCGAAGCCTATGGTGCTACTACCTAGTTCATCATGGAAAATTGGCTGTATGGGCCATATTGTCCCATCCTAGTCAATTGAGACAATCCTACGCCTGGCAGGTTCATCTGCTGTTCGAGAGTCATTGTTTCTGCATAAGCCAAAGGAAGGGTTGTAACCTGAGGGTTCCTTCTAGTCAACAAAGATGTTAAAGGATATAAGGCTCCGAAGTATAGCTGCAAGGCAATTGCAGGGTCTACCGTAAAGTGACGAGTCACATTCGTATATAGCTTTTGAAATCTCTGATTGAACGCTCGAATGGGTTCATTGGTTTGTCTTTTGCAAGATACGAAGAAATTGTATGTCATGGAGGGATCTACTAACTGTCTGAATTGACCTATGAACGCAGTTTCTAGCTGGGCCCATGAAGTTATGGACCCTGCTGGCAAATTTCGATACCATTCGTTAGCAATGTGGTCTAGACTAGCAGGGAAAACTCGACAGGCAACATCCTCGTGAGTAACCCCCTGCCTAAACATGTAATCTTTATAGATTTGGACATGATCTTCTGTTGTTGTTGGACCATCATGAATGAATTTGGGTAATCCCCTTTCAATGTTTCTAGGCAAGTCGTGGACTGCCCCGGGAATATCTAAAGGGGAACTCTGAGCACCATACCAAAGGGCAGGTGGTTGTTGTTGTTGTTGTTGTTGGGCCATGTTATTCAAAGGTGTCAACCCTATGGGAACAATTGGAACTCCTAGAACTGTGGATACAGATACAACTGGTGTTACTATCCCACTTGAACTTAAGGGTTCAAGCCCACTAAAGGTACTTGAGTCCAAAGAAATCCCTAACTCAAGTATACTGGGTGGTATTTCAACTTCTAATGTTTTGTTTTTCTGTCTCCTAGCAGTGGGAGAAAGGCTTTGGAAGATAGTTTCCCCTGTGGTTTTAGACCTAGTAGCAATGTAATCAGGTTGGGCCAGCTTGGAAAATCTAGGACTCTAAAAGATTTCTCAACTCTGCTGCCAGATAGTATGTCTAAATGTTACACCTGCAAGCACAATAGGTGGAAACAAAACTACCCACGTTAATTGTTAGAACAAATCAAAATTGCAAAGCAATACAGAAGGCCCTCCTTCTAGCGCCAAAATGTTGAGTGTTAATTTGTCATATTACAAATAATAACACGCAACTTAGAGTCTCGAACAAAAGACTCTTTCTTGCAAAGAAATAATTTATTTTATTTTCCTTCATTTTATTATTTCTCCAAGATTCTTTGTGAAACAGCTTTTACGTATATAAAAATGAATTTTAATTTTAATACCTACAGTTGATATATCCCAGAATAACTCAAAATCCTGCAGATAGCTGTTAACAAGGGGCATTTGTTGATTCTCAATGAACTTTATAATCTTGACTTGTTTGATTAATCAAAAATAAACAAAACTCCTTTTGATGTTCTAATACTCAATTTATTCTAAGGTTAACCTGTTCGTTTTATCTCTATTCAATAGTTCTGTTATTTCAATGTTAGTCTCTGACATGAAATTAAGCATATCAAGGAATAAAACAGAACCGTTATTTTGAATCAACTGGAAAATAATGAAGGATATTAAAATGGTTCACGATCTCCTCCCTGTAAAATCCCAAGTTAAGAGATGAAATCCCCAAAACAACCCAACCGATCATATCTGTACTAACACACAATCTAATCAGATCAGATGCAAGACTCTAAGGAAAATAATATAACTGCATCATTCTACCATTCACCTATCATAACCCATCCCATGGTGTAAATGAAATAGATACAAGACAAAATGATGCAACGGAAAGATTGACAGTAAAACAATAGTTTTGGCTTCGATCTCCTTTTGATTTTACACACAAAAGTCGTGTTACCAAAGAAAAATCCTTTATTTCAATAAGTAATGCGTTTTTTTGTTATAGTCTCTAGCCCCGTATCCATCTACATTTTTGCTATTTAACCTTTCTGTCGGGCGTTCTCGGCTGCTCCATGATGCTTCGTTTCGACTCCCAGGACCCTTCGCTTCAATTCTCGCCTTTTGGTATTCTAATCCTTGCGTGCAATCGTAACGCTCGATCTCTGCGGCCAGTAACTGTTGTTATAAAACGTTACTCTGGTTCTGTCATTTATGCCACATGTCATGCGTCTCCTGCACCTTTCGTAATGCCTTCCCACGGAAATCCTGACAGAATTTGTATTTTGGCCTCTTCTGTTTCCTAGCCGCGATAACGTGACATGTCACGAAATCGTGACATGTCGCGATATCGCGACATGTTCTTGGTCCGTACGCCCGCAGTAGCTCGTTGTAGCGATATCGCTACCGACTTTTCTTTGCCTTCTTTTCAAAAAGTGGTAGCGATATCGCTACCACTTTGGTTCCGAGCCTTCCTTTCAAAAAGTGGTAGCGATATTTCCGAGCCTTCCTTTCAAAAAGTGGTAGCGATATCGCTACCACTTTGGTTTCGAGCCTTCCTTTCAAAAAGTGGTAGCGATATCGCTACCACTTTGGTTTCGAATCTTCCTTCGATGAAGTGGTAGTGATATCGCTACCACTTTGGTTCCGAGCCTTCCTTCGATGAAGTGGTAGCGATATCGCTACCACTATGGTCTCGAGCCTTTGCTTCACGAAGTGGTAGCGATTCGCTACCACTTTTCCTTCGAGCCTCCACTTCACGAAGTGGTAGCAATTCGCTACCACTTTTCTTTCGAGCCTCCGCTTCACGAAGTGGTAGCGATTCGCTACCACTTTTCCTTCGAGCCTCCGCTTCACGAAGTGGTAGCGATTCGCTACCACTTTTCCTTCGAGCCTCCGCTTCACGAAGTGGTAGCGATTCGCTACCACCTTTCTTTTGAGCCTCCGCTTCACGAAGTGGTAGCGATTCGCTACCACTTTTCCTTCGAGCCTTCGCTTCACGAAGTGGTAGCGATTCGCTACCACTTTTCCTTCGAGCCTCCGCTTCATGAAGTGGTAGCGATTCGCTACCACTTTTCCTTCGGCAACTTGTAGCGAAATCGCTACCATTCTCAACTTTCCGTACGCTTCCAAAAAACACGTCATGATTTCACGACATCCTTTCTGTCCTGCCGCCGACACGTCACGATTTTGTGACATCCTTTCTGTCCTGCTGCCGACACGTCGCGATTTCGCGACATCCTTTCTGTCCTGCTGCCGACACGTCGTGATTTCGTGACATCCTTTCTGTCCTGCTGTCGACACGTCGCGATTTTGCGACATCCTTTCTGTCCTGCTGCCGACCCGTTGCGATTTTGCGACATCCTTTCTGTCCTGCTTCCGACATGTCATGATTTCGCGACATCCTTCAATTTTTTTTTTGCAGCGATGGAGAGACAGGTCGTGATTTCGTGACATGTCGTGATATCGCGACATGTCGCGATTTCGCGACCCTTTCAACACTTAGGCATTTTTATTCTTTTCTTCATTTTTAGCATCCGGGTCTTTGAGATATTCCCTAAAACCTACAAAAACAAAGGTGGGTCCCCACTTCTGGGGTGTGTTGTGGATGAACCACAACAAGTACATATGGCTTCCAACAAGTTGCTTGTACAAGGTAGGATCAACATCAACACCTTCTATATCCTTAATTTCAAGCCAAGAGAAAGTGGATTAGAAACACTCTAATTTTCCATCCTGAACTTGCTCAACAAATCTATATCATATTTAGTTTGAGAGATATAAATGTCATCCTCCTTTTTCTAGAGCTGAATTGTAAGCGAATAATGTAAAAAACCAAGGCCTATCAGCTTAAATTTATATTTTAAATCCATATTTGCTTTATTGATTTTGTCCAATCTATTACCTATGATGAAAATATCATAAACATAGAGCACAATAATAAGTATTTCATCTCCATGAATGTTCTTTACATATAATTTGGGATCATCGGGAGTATTATGAAGTCTTTGTGCCTTAAAGTACTCATCAATATTAGCATATCAATACATTGGAGCTTGCTTCAAACCACAAAGAAATTTCCTCAAATTGCAAATAAAGTATTTTTTCCTAAATGCTTAAATCACTAAGGTTGAGTAATTAATATTTTTTCATGAAGTTCTCCATTCAAAAAATTATTTTTAAAATTTATTTTGTTAAGAGGCCATTTGAAATGAGCTCCTAAAGCTATAATAGCCTTGATAGTACTGATCTTGGCGACTAGACCAAATTTTTCTATGTAATCAATCGCTTCCTTTTGTGAATACCCTTTAGCCACTCATATTGCATTATATTTTTCAATATTTTCATTAGGCTTGAACTTCATATTATACACCCACTTACTTTTTACCACATTCTTTATTTTAGGTATATCTACCAATTCTCAAGTTCTATTTTCCATTAAAGGGTTATAGTCACTTTACATAGCTTGTTCCCACTCAAATTTTCCCTTAGCCTCCTCATAAATTTTAGGATCATTAACCTTCATAATTATGGTCATTAGACATAATTAACTTGTTGAGTCCTTTGATATATTTCTTGAAGACTCTTTATCTTCTAAGGAGGACTTGATTCTTCATCTTCAGTAGAAGTTTCCTTAGAACTTTCACCAGTTCCAAAGGTAATATGTAGTACAACATCATTTATGTTCACTTGTGATATAGGAGTGAGAGATTATTGCATCCTATTCTCAAACCATTCATTGAACTTGACATCCTTACTTGTGAACACATCCTCGACACTAGGAATCAATAACCTATATCCTTCTTTTTTTTTATGAGGAACCTTTTATATACAACATATCCGCAACATGTGAGGGGAGATATTTGAACCTGGGCCTCTCCATAACTAGATATTTTTAACTACCCACATGCTCTCCAACTCCTCTACATGAGTGGATATATATATCCTTTCTTTTAATCATCATAACTAATAAAAAAGTGCTTAACACTTTTCTTATCAAATTTATTTTCTCTAACCTCATCAAGTATACAAGAGAATGCTTAACATCCAAAGAATATAATATAATTAATCATGCATTGGATACCATACATGGAGTAATGTTCTTCAAACAAGTTCTAGGTGATCTATTGAAAACTTGAGTTGTTGTGTTGACTACCTCACCACAAAGAAATAAATGAAGATCCTTGGATTATAGCATGCATTGGCCCATTTTCTCCAAGGTCCTATTCATCCTTTCATCAACATCATTTTATTTGGGTATACACATGTTGGTAATTTCTCTCTTAATCCCATGATGCTTCCAACAATCCTTGAATTTGTTATTGATACATTCTACACATCATTCATCACCTAAATATTCATTGACCATATTTTTTGAATGTAAGGCATACCCTCCTATATTATCTATGACTGGGACTTGACATTCACTAGTATTTTTTGAAATGAACTCTTCAAGATATAGGAAACCTAGTTAAGGATGAGCTTGGTATACATTTACAAATAAATAGGTAAACTTAAATTGTTAACAAATGCATAGAGGCTTATTTATGTTTCTTTTCTTCAAAGCATCAAATGTATTGGACCAAGTAGATACCATTAATAGAATGGTGGTATAATACCACTTATTATACGACAATCAAGATGACCCCATATAAATAGTATATGACTAGCCACTACCATCTCTTACCTCTCATCATTTATACAGTTCTTTTGTATAGGCTATTTATTATACTCTTACTAATTATGAGATCTTTTATTGATCACTTAAGGGTAATATACCAATGGTATAGAACCAAATTAAATGATAGGTAGATCAAGTCATTTTGAGTAAGAATTTTCTTAAGAATATTTTTTCTTTCTCAAATAATTGTCACAATCAAATGTCCTTATGGATAAAAGGTAGTCATAAGATTGCACCTAATTTTAATGGGCCCTATTAAGTATTATAGTGAATTGGAACTATTGCATACATGTTAGACTTGTTACCATATTCTAAAATACAACCTATTTTCTATATATCTTGCTTTATGAAGGCCTTAGGACATCACATTCAAGTTTAGTTAGGATTACTTGTATTGAATGGTGAAGGCTCAATTGTTTTAGAATTGAAAGCTATTGTGGGTCAACAATCATGGAAACTACACAACAAAAATATTTTGGGTCCCTTGGTATAATGGCATGGATTAAAACATTTATATTCCATGTGGGAATGACTACACCAACTCTATAAATAGTTTTCTCATATTCAACTTTGAGAACAAAGTTTTTTCAAAGTGGTAGGGTAATCCTTTCAATTTATTTATTACAATAGTTTAGATAGTAATTAGTGGGAAACAATTTTAAATGAAATGGTGACCCTCAATAATTAGGATTATAGTTAGATATACTTAATAGTCATTCTTGATTAATCTATTTTTGGTTGATCCTACAATGTAGGTGTAATTGAATTATCTTTATATATTACATTGTACGAAAGTCAAAAGTATCTTACAGAATTACATTTTTTTGACCTTTGATCATAAAGGTGGTTGTAACCTTGAAACGACCAATGATATAGTGTTAACTCTTTAATATTATCAACATAATTATTGTTTATTGTGGTTAACCTTTAGAATTGTGTTTATTTTATGAATTTTGGTGTGATTCCTATTAATTCTTTCAAGTAGAGTCATTCCAATTTATTAGAGTAGTTCCTTCTCTTTTTAGATATTCCACGTGAAAAAAAAGAATTTAATAAGGATAAATGGAGTAACATGAATCAAGGATAAGGTATCAATTAATGAACTAGAAATGCTAGAATCTCTTGATCTTTAGGAATGTTGATCATCCCTTGTCAAAGCTAGATGATGGTGCCAAAATTTACTGAGTTTTAGAAACTTTTAAAATTGAATCCAACATAGGCATTTCTTCCTAAAGAAGACAATTATGAGAAAGCATCATCATATAAAAGGTGCTTCTAAAATTTTTTATTTACTTTATAAAAGAAAAAACTACCAGAAAGAGAAAATATCTACATTCTTTATGGAATGTAGATGTAGAGATGCACTACACATTTGACATCTTAAAATTATTGATGTAAAGTTAACTTTGCACCCTATAGCCCATATATTTACATAAATCCCCTATGGATATATTCCAATGTACAAGTCCCTTATTTTACATCCGAATAAGGTATTAATGACAATGTATATTTTTTCCACACCCCACAAGTAGTCTTTCTAAGGACTTATAAGCTGCAAAATATTATTTTATTCAACTAGTTCATCCTCTTTAAGTTCTTAAAATATTATGTATTCCACACTCCCCATAATCACACTATGTTTAGTTTTTGACATGGCTTCCATTTTTGTCATTGTTCTCATATTAAGTGCCACCTACCCTATTTTTGGACTATATGCATGTAATTAAGTTTCCCAAATTAAGTTGGTACAAATAGAATTTAACCCCCATAAAAATTAAATTTACTTACCGAAATTTTGGATGGCTTCACATAGTCTATAATTATTGTCTGTATTATTATCCTAGCAACACATGCCCTTTTTTGACTAGTCTAATCCAACAAATTTAATAAACAAGACACATTAAGGGTTTCCCAAACTACATTGGTAGAAATAGAAACTTAACCCCCATAAAATAACTTTTCCTTTTCTAAATTTTGGATGGTTGCACACATTCTATAATGGTTGTTTCTATTCTTATCCTAGTAACACGTGCCAATCTTTTTATTAGTCTAATCCAAAAAATTCAATAAACAAGATATATTAAGGGTTTCTTTTCCTTTTTTAGAAGACATGCATATTTTTTCATATTTGAATTCTTTTGTTTCTATGTAAATATGTTCAATCATTCTCTTCTTGACATTAATATTTTTTTGTTTATTTTAATTGAGTTCTATTTTAGTTAATATACTATTTGTTTTCATGGTAAAATGTATACTTCATTTACCCAGGTATCTTTTAGACCCATTTTTTTATCATTAATAAGTTTGTGTGAAATTATTTTTGAACCCTCATACTTAATTTATTTTGGACTATATAATGTAAGTTTGGTATACTTATCACATTGTACTATATTCATAAGAAAACCAAGTGTCAAAAGTTTATTCTTCATTTTTTTTTGTCACAAAAATATGTACAAGTATATCATGCATGTTAACTCAAATCCCTTCACATGGACTTACTTAGAATCAAGTCATGGCTGTAATTTAGTCTTTTGACTTTGACACACCTTGTTTTTGCATGTTTTCCTCCACTTGTAAAGGTTATATGTTACAAGCATAAAATAATTATGGGTATTGTATTGCAAAAAGCATCTTAAAATTGTCTACCTTAGTTACCTTTTATTTACATCCTACATATATCCCTTATTTAAAGGAGCCCTGCCTAAGTATAAGATGGAAAATTATATAAATATCACCATGTAAACTCACATATCTAATTTGAACATCACTAAGTTAAGGTCATACCTCCCTACATTCCTACATCTCTACACATATCTTTGTCATGTTTAAATCTTTATTAAGTGTTGTAGAAAGAAATGTCATGGATATTTTCTTATGAAATTACATTTATTTTTTGTTTGGTCTCTCAAAGGTGAAGTGTCACTTTGTACTGATTATCCACAAAACATACTCCATATTAAAATTTTGAAAATATCCTACTAGTCATTGATGAGGTATTTTTTAAGTAAGAATGTATTGTATATCTATAGTTATACATAACCTCATCCTTGCACTCTATATTGACAAAAAAAATACATCAACATGTCACCTTCAAAGTCTCAATGCTTCAATCAAAGCATTTATTCTAATATTACCTTTATGAGAAGACTTTTCTCATTAATTTTTAGCTATTCAACAAGTGTTTGTCAACACTCTAAAGAACACAAGCTTATACTGAGAGGGGGGGGTGAACAGTATAAGACCACTTTTCTATTTTTCTTTCAAAATAGCTTTCAATCCAAAATTATGCAGTATAAAGATAGCAGTAATAACAACAGTAATCAAAGCAATGCACAACACACCATCCACAAAGTGACACAACAATTTACGTGGTTCACCCAATGTGGGCTACTCCATGGATAAAACTTTTCTCTAAAAGTTATATCACAGTTCTTTGGGAAACCTTCCCAATTAAAAAGTTTATGGGCACCAACCCAAAGGAGACACCTTCCCCTAGCTCTGCTCTTTAGTGGTGATCCTCTAGAAGACCTCTATCTCTTCTGCCCTTAGCAAGTGGAACTCTATCCACAGAAGACACCTGTCTTCCCTACTCTGGCTGGAGATATCTGTCCTCAACTCTATCATCATAAAGTCGTTCCTCAAGTTCGCACCAAACACAGTCCTTCGGTCTGGCACAAATCTGTCCTCTTCATCTATTCTTTTTTGTTACAGTCGCACTTGGTCAAAACCAACTTTTCACCGTCTGTGCAAACACAACAACACTCGATTAACTTATGCTCTTCTGCGAAACCATAGCAGCATAGTCTTTGCACATCCAACGCAAACACAGCAGCATAATTTTTGCACTCTTGCTCAAACATTGTAGCATAGTCTTCACACAGTTTGTGCAAACTTAGTAGCATAGTCATCGCACACTCTACACAAACACCGTAGTTTATCAGACTTCCACTTATGCACCTCTACAATCGAACTTCTCCCACACTCTATTTGCACAAATCGCACTTCGAATGCACACTTGATCGATGGCCAAACTCTTCAAGCAACCCTCCTTTTATACTCACAATCTCAAGATTAGAACCTTGATCTTAGTCGGCTGCACATCCCTAAAACAACGCGGCAAAACCCTACGGTGTCGCCGCGATTTAACTCGTCGGCTCCACGCTCCCTCCGTAGCTTCTAGGGTGCAAACTTCAACATGTGCATGATATCGCGACACCTTGCGTGCGCTACACCTTCTATTACTCTGTCACGAAATCGTGACCCTTTGCATACTTGTCAAAATGCCTTTAGTAGCCACACAAAATAAGCCATCAAAAAGACGCTTCTTATTTCAAAATCTTCCTACATGTCACGAAATCATAGTCTCTCTTCAAGCTTTTAATGAAAATGAATTCTCACTTGACTTTGCATCATGTCACAAATCATGATTCTAATAACATTCTCTCTCTTCGATATTGTCATGAAATCATGACAACTCACCCTGCGAACTCTCTCTTCAGCATCATGTCACGAAATCGTGACACTTTTTCATCTGTACAACCTTCTTGGCAATGTGTTGCAAAATCGCAACACTTTTCCTTCTCTCCACTTCGAGTCAAAATGACATTCCAAAATCCGACACTTTCCATCTTCTTCCCCCAACATGTCAAAATCTGACGCTTTTCCATCTCTCTTTCTTCCAACATGTCACGAAATCATGCAGTTTGCCAAACTTTCTCTCTCCTAAACATGTCTGAAATCATGACATTTTTCAAACATTCACACTACAAACTTTTTCTTACTTGGCTTTTTCTTGATCTTTTGCAACTGGGCTACTCTGATCTTCTTGGAAACTTACTGACCAGCTGAAACCTTCATCAAAACAAATTCTTTGACATAAAAACAAATTGCTTCAAGAACTTCTTTGACATCAATGACAACAACTACACTTGAGCAAAGGCAATGTACCCAAGGTACCCAAAATTGCCAACAATCTCCCCCTTTGTCATTGATGGCAAACCTTTACTAAAAGTACATCTTCAAGAGCCAAAACTGAAAGCAATCTGAGCTGACAACTGAGAATCTTTCTTTGAAGTTTTTGCTCCCCCTGACTTGAAGCTCTCCTCTTCACTTGAAGCTCTCCCCCTTACTCATATCTCTCCCCCTTACTCAAATCTCTCCCCCTTTGTCATCAATGGCAAAGGGTCACCTTTGGGGCTCGGGACTAAGAATGAGCTTCTTAGCTTAGTCCCTCCCCCACCTCCTGATGAGGTGATTAAAACAGGGGTGGGAGTAAAACTCCCATTAGGCACTCATCATCATCAGTGTCTACAATTTCTTTGCCAGGCCTTCTCTTGAACTCTTTGTCCATATTTTTGTTTTTGTCACTTTTCTTGTTCTTGTTCTCATCCCTGTTTTTGTCCACGCCTTGATCCACGGACCTGTTCATATTACTTTTCCTATTCCTGTACTTTGGAAGATCAGCTCTGCACTGTCTAGCTGTGTGGCCTGCATTGTTGCACTTATAACAAGTAACAATATTATTTCTGTTTGGCATACCTGTTCTTTGAATCCGCCTGTTATAACTAACCGTGTTCCTGTAATTAGCCTTGCAGAAAATTGCCTTATGCCCAAACTGATTACAAGAGTAGCAATACCCTTGAAAGAAATTGCCACCTCTGAAACTGTCTTTTCTTACTTGAGTCATGCAATGTACAGCCATATGACCAAACCTGTGACACGCAAAACAACTACCATGAAATTTTCTTTTAATCGATCTCTTGGGTCCCGAAAACTTCTGCTTCATATTCAGAAATCTATTTTCTATTTCTGCGCATTCATCACTCATGGACTCTTTCTCTGAAATACTCTCTTCATCAGAACTCTCTTCTTTTTGAAATCTCTTACTGGATTCCCCAACATGTTTCCTGTGCGGCTCAACAAAACCGAGACCTATTTTATCTGTTGGTTTTCTTTGACTTTTGATGAGAGACTTAACTCTTTTGGAGCTTTCTTGAAACCTGTACAACTTATCCTTGTATTCTTTATTTTCCTCTTTCAAGGTAGCCATTTTCTGTTCTAATTCACTATACTCAAGCACCTTAGATTCTAACTCATTCTTGAGTTCTTGTGTCTTAGCCATAGAGATGTCAAGACTTTCTATGAGTTCATCTCTCTCCATACAACATTCATCTAACTTATCCTTGAGTCTAGCATTCTTCTTTCTTTCCTTTTTCAAAACACTAAGAGCATTAGTAAGTTCACATTCAAGATCCTCTATTTGATTGCATTTTGAATTATCAAGGCCTTTTTCAGATTTCTTATCACTAGAGGTGCTATCCTTTTCAAAAACCATACATGCATCTTCCTTATCATTTTTGGAAGAATCCTCATACATACTAGCAACCAATTCATTATTTGTGCAATTATCCTCAAGGTGCCCAAAATTTCCACATCTAAAACATTTCATGACAATGAATTTATGTTTCAGTTCTTCCTCCTTTTTTGAAATGAACATCTCATTTTCATTATCACTAGAAGAACTTTCACTATCACTGCTAGAACACTTACTTGCTTTGTCCAGGTAGAAGCTCTTCTTGTTCTTGTGTGAATGCCTCTTTCCTTGATTGTTGTGCTCATATTTGTTCTTTCTGTAATACCTGTGCTTTTCAGAATCCTTGCTCTTAACATCCTGTATATCTTCATCACTTTCATTCTTTGAAATAGTACAGTCAATAGCATAATGACCAAACTTTCCACAGTTGAAACATCTTATGTTTTTCTTGCTTTTGTGTTTTCTAGAGAACTTGCCTTTCTTGCTGTAATATGCCTCTTCATCACTAGAGACTCATCACTCTATTGAATCTGTTTGCCCTTTGATTTCTTGGTAGCTTTGAGTCGCCTCTTTCTTGACATCAACTTTCACTTGAGTTCTCAGCTCAAATCCTGCAAGAATACTATGGAGCTCATCCTTTTTCAATTTATCTAAATCTTTAGCTTCCTCAATAGCAAAAATATTTTCACTAAATCTATTAGGAAGGGATCTTAAAATCTTATCACACACATCATTTTCAGCAAGCTCAAGACCTAGGTCTTTCATGGAGTTAACAACCTCATCCATACGAAGCATGTAGTCACTAATATTTTCATCATCATTCATTTTGAGTTGTTCAAACATACCTTTAAAATGTCTCAATTTGGCCTTTCGGACATTTACATCACCTGTATGAACCACCTGCAATTGTTTCCACATTTCACTAGTCGTCTTGCAATGAATAACTTTGGTGAGATCTGCTTTCTGTAAGCCTTTCAGGATTGCATTCATGGCTTTTGAATTTTGTGAAGCATGAGCCTATCTTCTTTAGTATAAGGACCATGTTCAGGAATAGTGTACTCATCTTCAATCACTTCCCATACCTCATTACCAAGTGCCATTAGATAAACTCTCATTCTTGCACTCCACAGACCAAAATCTGATCCATCAAGAATAGGTGTTGCATTGCCACCTAAAAAATCCATTGTGTTCTTAACCAGTTCTTCCTTCAGCTGTTAAACCTTTTCAAGGAACCCGCTCTGATACCAATTGAAGAACACAAGCTTATACTGAGAGGGGGGGGTGAACAGTATAAGACCACTTTTCTATTTTTCTTTCAAAACAGCTTTCAATCCAAAATTATGCAGTATAAAGATAGCAGTAATAACAGCAGTAATCAAAGCAATGCACAACACACCATCCACAAAGTGACACAACAATTTACGTGGTTCACCCAATGTGGGCTACTCCATGGATAAAACTTTTCTCTAAAAGTTATATCATAGTTCTTTGGGAAACCTTCCCAATTACAAAGTTTATGGGCACCAACCCAAAGGAGACACCTTCCCCTAGCTCTGCTCTTTAGTGGTGATCCTCTAGAAGACCTCTATCTCTTCTGCCCTTAGCAAGTGGAACTCTATCCATAGAAGACACCTGTCTTCCCTGCTCTTGCTGGAGATATCTGTCCTCAACTCTATCACTGCAAAGTCGTTCCTCAAGTTCGCACCAAACACAGTCCTTGATCCAGCACAAATCTATCCTCTTCCTCTATTTTTTTATTACTCCACTTGGTGAAACCAACTTTTCACCTCTGCACAAACACAACACTCGATTAACTTATGCTCTTCTGCAAAACCACAACAACATAGTCTTTGCACATCAGCAAACACCACATATTTTTACACTCTTGCTCAAACACCTAGCATAGTCTTTCTGCAAACTCTAGCATAGTTGTCGCACACTCTATGCAAACACCGTAGTCGATCAGACTTCCACTTATGCACCTCTACGATCGAACTTCTCCCCGCACTCTATCTATGCAAATCACACTTCGAATGCACACTTGATCGATGGCCAAACTCTTCAAGCAACCCTCCTTTTATACTCACAATCTCAAGATTAGAACCTTGATCTTAGTCGGTTGCACATCCCTAAACAACCCTCTTCGCCCAGATTTAACTCTGTCGGCTCCATCGCTCCCTGTAGCTTGGCACGAAACTTCAACATGTCACGATATCCAACACCTTTGCTCGTACACCTTCTATTACCTTCATGAAATCGTGACCCTTTTGCCTTTTCCATCCTAACCACCCTTTCTCATCCACCTAAATCTGACCCCCTTTTGCCTTCTACTTGTCGAAATCGTGACACTTTTTTGATGTCATCCACTCTATCACAATCTGACACTTTAGTCTTCATGGCCTTCTTCTCTTCCTATGTCTGAAATCTGACATTTTTTCTCTCTCTCCTCTTAGAGTCGAACTACATGTCAAATGACATCTTCATCCTCTAGCTTATTTACTTCTTCCTTCAAATAGCGCTTTACTCAAGCTTTCCTTCAACCTATCACAAATCTGACACTTCACACTTTTTTACTTTCAAAATCGTGTGCTTCTCCTTTAGACTCTTCCTTTCATGTCATAATCTGCACTCCTCTTTCTCCATCAAATCGATGCTTCTTATTTCAAACTCTTCCCTTAGGCGCATGTGCGCAAATTCGTGATTCTCTCTTCAAGCTTTTTCAACATGTGCGCAAAATGCGACAGTTCTCACTTGGAACTTTGCATCATGTCACGAAATCACGACAGTTCCTAATAACATTCTCTCTCTTCGATCTTGTCACGAAATCATGACAGCTCACCCTGCGAACTCTCTCTTCAACATCATGTCGCGAAATCGTGACACTTTTTCGTCCGTACAACCTTCTTGGCAATGTGTCACGAAATCGTGACACTTTTCCTTCTCTGCCTTTCTGCACCTTTCGAGTCGCAAAAATGCGACATGTCGTGAAATCGTGACACTTTCCATCTTGCTCTGCTTCTCTGCCAACATGTCCGAATCACACTTTCTGCCATTCTCTCTTTCTTCCAACATGTCACGAAATCATGACAGTTTTGCCAAAACTTTCTCTCCTCAAACATGTCACGAAATCGCGACGTTTTTCCAGCCGTCTGCAAACTTTTTCTTACTTGGCTTTTTCTTGATCTTTTGCAACTGGGCTACTCTGATCTTCTTGGAAACTTACTGACCAGCTAAAACCTTCATCAAAAAAAATTCTTTGACATAAAAACAAATTGCTTCAAGAACTTCTTTGACATCAATGACAACAACTACACTTTAGCAAAGGCAATGTACCCAAGGTACCCAAAATTGCCAACATATACACATGGAAAATATTGTTATGCCTTTGCTAGCTAATTGTTATGGTTGATTTATTTTTAGCATTATCCAATTAAGCTAACGTGCATACAAAGATATCCGAATACACCTTTGTTATTTATATTTATATATATATATGAAGTACAAATGCAAACCTATGAATGAGACTAAGATTGAAATAGAGTTGAAAGATATTATAAACACTAATATGTAAAAGGTTGATTATACAACATTGGTAAAGAAAGTCCAAATAGAGAAGAGATATAGAAAACTTAAGGATCTAGGGATTTTTAGAATCAAAGTCTTTGAGGATAATTTTGCTTCCATAAATTCTTTCTATTGTCTACATAATGCTTAAATTAGGATAATGTGTATATCCTCACATTAAATGTTGAAGAATTGGCTTGGAATTGTTTTCTTAGTATTTAAGCTCATTGGTTTTCAACATGATCCTATGGTGGTATCAAAAGTATCTCAAATTCATTAGAAATAATTGGTTGTGAAATCCTAAGAAGATAAACCTCTAGTTACGTGAAGGCTATTATAGCAAAATTTGTTAGATATGTTGATAATGTTATTATACATTTAAACAAGATCTGAGCAGAATATGATTATCAATATTTCAATCCATGAATCCTCTAATTCTATATATGATTATTAGGGTCTTCTAGTACCTTAATATAATCCTAAATTTTATGCAATTAAGTGTTGAGGGTATGGATCTTCTATCCATGATGGTTTCTTAAGAAACACCTGTATGATTCTTTAAAGGATTAATAACTCAATATTATTAAAATAATTAATAAAAATAATCCACCTATATGGTAAATCGTATGCATATGAGGAAACTTTCACCTATAATATTTTTTAGGCATGTGAGCAATTCAATCGTGTTACAAATTAGGCCAAATGATGACCTTATGTTTAGGGAGTTCTACTAATTGGTACAACCCTTTTAAAAGTGCATCAAGAACCTTAAGGGTTTAGTACAAATTCTATTTTTTATTAGTCATTACACTTGTAGGTATTCTAGGGACTTAAGTAATTTGGAAAGAGATATTCAAATGTTTGGCTAAAAAATAAAATATCAATGAAAGACTTCACTATGATAGAATATGTATCATTAAATTCACTTACCCAAATAGTTTCAAACTTTGATCTTAACATAAGTCCAATAAGGAGGTCTTTCAAGATAATTGCAATGGGTATTAAGGTTCACAAAAAAAAGAAAAATAAAAATTAAGTCGATACACACGGAGCAATATGATATATGGCCATGAGGTTTTTGAAGATGAGAGTCCAAAATAAGAAGAGTATTAGACTAGTTTATCATGATAAAGTTTAGAGGAGTACCCATTTGAAAATTCTAATTAGCATATACAAACCACCTCAAGTGTAAATATATCCATAGGAATACCAAAAATATTTATAGAAGAATATTTTATTAGAAATGAAGCTAGTTCTAATTCTAGTATTCAACTAATTAGTGTTTGTACTAATATCACAAAGATCTTGCCTTGAAGGAAGGAGATTAATGAGGTGACTAAAGGGGATGAAATGCTAATGGATTCCCCTAAAATACAATAGTCATTACATTAGTCATTCTTGAAGGGAGATTCATAGAAGACACCTCTCACCATATCTTTGAAATTAATAAACATTATAATCTATGGTAAATTTAGTAGAGACGATAGTGTTGGTGATGGAAATAATGATAAATATGGTTATAAGAAGAAGAAAATAAATTCATCCTTGCTTAAGACGATGAAAATAAATAAATAAATAAAATATGAAGGCAAGGATGATAATATCAATAAAGCTATAAATCCCATCAAAAACCAAAGTAAGGAAATGGAGAAACACATTAGTATTTATAATAATATCATAGAGATACAATGATGATATTCTAATCCGAGTATTGAAGATGATCAATAAATGGAAAGGACAAGGAAGGAAACTAATTTTCCTAGTTATTTTGTGACATAGTGTTTGATACTAGAAGGAATATAAGAAGGTTTATGATGTGGTAGGATAAATTAAATAAGAGATTCATTATAAAATTACTATTTAAAGTAAAATATCCCAATAGGAATAAATTAACATAAGATAATTTCGATGTCATAATTGTTGATCTACCTTCTCTTGATGTATAAAGAAACATAGGGATTCTCAAATATGATATTAAACTAATTGAGGATAATGTGAAGGAAATAGTAATAAAAATGCAAAGCATGAAGCTAAAATATAATACTTAAATAAGCTCATTAAAAATTTTGATAGATGGAAAGAGAATAGAGTAGAAGATAGGAGAACAAAATAAGAGTTGCAAAGAGAATAATTTAGGAAAAATACCATGAGTTCAAATAAGTATATTTAAAAGTTTATTCAAATAAAAAAAGAAGCTCCTAAGTTACAAGAAATACTATTATTGAAGACACTAGTAGAGATCATTATGATTTTGTAAAAATGAACAATATTGCATCAATTAGAACCAACCTTTATAAATTTGATGGATAAATTATGTAAAGAGTTCAAATTAATGGTTGAAAAGACATGGGTTATATATCTTAAGCATATAATAATTGTGACCAAGTTATAATGAGAATAAGATGTCATCCATAAGGAAATTGAAACATATAAGGCTTATATATAAAGTTCAAAATAATTATCAAAAGTTAAGGCATAAGAATGGGGAAAGGCTAGTTTAGATCATATGAGTAGACATGACAATCTAGTCTTGTGGAGATCTTAGATTGAATTAAAATGTGAAGCCCTAAAATGAACTATAAATCAATACACCAAACACATTGGCTAATTATCTAATATTGAACATAGGAAATCCTTTGAAAACCATGAGCAATATGGTTAATATGAAGGAAGAACTCTTGAAGAGAATAATGGATATTACATTCAAGGACATATAAACCATTAGAAGAATTTATTTTTGAAATTTGATACCTATGACAAAGAGACTCTCATCAAATTTATGAAACTCAACCTAGCCAAAAGCTAGATACTAATGTTAACCAATTCCATCATCAAAGAACAATAACATAATACAAGAAAAAATAACTTATTAATACCAATTTATTTAGCAAAGAAGGGCTTGAACTTAAGTACTTCAATAAAGAGTTACAAAATTTAGAAAATTACCAAAAGAAAAACATCAAAGGAAAAGAGAAAGATAGAGATACTTAACAAAAACATGACATAACCTTCTTCATTAGTAGAAAATCATTTGACCAAATTTATATATATATTTATAATTTTTGTTTTTTCCAAAGTAAATTTTGTTAGATAAATATTATAATTACTTAAGTCTAATAACTAATTTGTTAGGAATGATAAGTTGTAATGTAGTTATATGGTACTTGAGGTTGGTTATCCTTGCAACCAACAAAATTTTCATATTGAAGTAATGAATGTAAAGAAGAATAGTTCCAAAATTTTTGAAGCATAATATGTATCAAAGACATATTTAAGGTACAATTATTAAAATATTTAATTCAATTATTTTTAAATTGTTAATAACGTTTGTAAGATGCTAGTATTTATTTTCTCTTAAATTCACCAATGTTATTAAGAGGTCTTTATTTATATGGTGAATGTGTGGTATGATATTTTGTTAACCTATTATGAAATGCAACCATTTTAAAACTAAAAGTAAAAAATATTTTTACTAAAGAAGAAGCAACCATTTTATAAACTTGTGAAGATTTTCATAGGTTTATTATATTTTCCCTGAAGTTCAATATGTTTTTTAAATGAACCATATTTTAAACCAACAAGTTTATAAACATTAATACCTCTTCTTTGTATAAGTTGAATAGAGATCAAATATGTGGAAATACTTTATTGACATGTTATTGGGTAACTACTTCAAAACTACTGGTGGTGGTGATGGTTGTGCACATAATTTGCTTATTAAAGACACACAAAGACTATAAATAGCTATTATATGGATTGTAAATATAAATATATCCTAAGTGAAGAATAAAGAGGCATCTAATATTGAGAATGTAAATATAGAAATACCCAAAGTGAAGGATTGAGAGGTATCCAAGATTGAGGATGTAAATATACTTCAATCGAAGGATGGAAAGACATCGAGGATTAGAGTGGTAACACAATGATGAAAGTGTAAGAACAATATGGTCATAGTGGAGCAATATAACATAAGATTATTAGATAAATAACCATTATATAAATGGATACTAATGGACTACAAAAACCAAAGAAATAGACAAGACCAATATGTTGTGTTTGTAAGTTATATATAGGCTTATAAAATTCTATGTATTTTATTATTCACAAAATAATGAAATTTTGTTCCAAATAAATTTATTTAAGTTATAAATGTCACAAAATGAATGAAATATTATTTTAATATCCATAACGTGGGACCAATTAATAGCCTTTAGTAAAAAAACAATGGATGAACAATGTCACTAAGTATCCATATGGATGCAAATATCACAAATGATACTTAGTGGCCTCTGTAAGAAAGGTGACAAGTTATGGGTCCAATGGATGAAGTGAGAAAATGGATGATGTTTTTCAAAGACTTTATAGAGTACAACATAGAAGGGTAATTTATCTACCATGCATGCATTGATTATTATTATAGTGCAACTATTATGTGAAATTATCTCATACGTCTAATTATTATCTAATATTTTCTAGGTAATTTCTTCTCCACATCGATGTTTTTAATATCTACATTAGTCTTCCTCATGTGAAAGTGAATACTGAACTAGTACAACAAAACACGGTGGAGAATAAATTTAAACAGACATGGAGTATTCACAAAGGGCCTTGAATTGTGGCCATATTTGCATACGTTCATTTCTTATTTACTATTTCATTGGAGCCATAAAATACAAACACCATGAAGGTAGCGATTGTAAATAGAGGTGACATAAATTTATCAATTTACTTCAATTCAGTTATTCTCCATTAAAGATAAGACAAAATAAACAAAATGAATAACTGAAATATCAGATCATTATACAGAGCAATGTAGAAAATTATTTTCCTTACTCCTTTTAGCAAAGTTGTAGTTTTCAATAATATCTTGGTCAATGTATAAACGAGTAATCGTGTAGTGTGGATGTTAGAAATGTGATAGTCAACCATATAATAAGTATGCCATCTCCATACATGTTGAGATCATGGGGACTATTATGAAGTCTTTGTGTCTTAAAGTACTCATCAATCTTAGGATACCAAGAACTTGGAGCTTACTTCAAGCCATAGAGATGTTTCCTCAACTTGCAAACTAAGTATTTTTGTTCTAAATTCTCAAATCCCTAGGGTTAAGTCATGTATATGTTTTCATCAAGTTATCCATTCAAAAAAACATTTTTAACATCCATTTGGTGAGGATGCCATTTGAAATGAGCTACTAAAGTTATAATAGTCCTAATAATACTGATCTTGGCTAGTAAAACAATGTTTTCTATGTAATAAATCCCTTTCTTTTGTGCATACACTTTAGCCACTAATCTTGCCTTGTATTTTTTAATGTTTCATCAAACTTGAACTTTGTATTATACATCAAATTATTTTTTGACATTCTTCACTTTGTGTAAATATACCAATTCCCAAGTTCTATTTTTCATTTAAGAGTCGTATTCACTTTACATTGGTTATTCCAACTCATATTTTCCCTTATCCTCATAATTTTGAGGAACATTAACCTTCATAATTCTGTTCATTAGGGCATAAGTAACTTGTTGAGTCCTTTTATATATTTATTGAAGACTCTTGGTCTTATTAGGAGGACTTGATTCTTCATCTTCACTTGAAGTTGCCTTTGAATTTTTAGTGGTTTCAAAGGTAATATGTGGTACATAATCAATTATGTCCACTTGTGGGATATAAACTAGTACACCATTAGATCCTATATTGAAACCCTTTATTGAACTTAACATCCCTACTTGTGAACACATCCTCCAAACTAGGGTCATACAACCTATATCTTTTATTTTGATTATTATTACGAATAATTATGTACTTAACACTTTTCTTATCAAATATTTTTATCTATCGTCATCAAGTATGCAAGAAAAATATTTTGAAATACTTAATATTGGGCTTCTTGTTGGTCCATGCTTCCTCTAGAGTGATTTTCTTCAAAAAAGTTGTAGGGGATATATTCAAAATATCAATTGTTGTATTGATGACCTCACCCCAAAGAAACAAAGGAATACCCTTGGATTGCAGCATGCATTTACCCATTTCCACCAAGATTCTACTCTTCCTTTCAACAACATAATTTTTTTGGGGAGTATAGTGTTGATCAATTTTTTTCTTAATTCCATGATTCTCACAACAACCCTTGAATTGTTATTGAAAACTTCTTCAACATTATAGTTTCTTATCCTATTTATCCTTTGACCACTTTTATTTTCCACAAATGCCTTCAACATTTAAAATTTGCCAAACACTTTATGCTTTTCGTAGGGAAAGTATACCCAAATATTTCTTGAAAAACCATAAATAAATGTTAATGTGTACTTAGCCCCTCCATTTGAAGTAGAATTCATAAGTCCACATAAATCACTATGGACAAGTTCAATAGGTTTACTTGTCCTCCAATTTGATTTTATACTTTTTCTCTATATTTTTTTCAACCATACATTCTATACATGCACTTATGTTTATCCTAATCCAATGAAGTTCTTCAACTATATTTATCTTTGAAATCATAGCCAAATTTTAGAAATCTAAATGGTGAAGCCTTTGATGAAACAACTCTCTTGTAGAGTCACATGTGATGAGGTATGTCGTCATGTCTATAAATGCTAAGAATTTATAATGCCATCACTTGCAACTATTGTAGCTACAATTTTGAATCCATCATTAATGTTCTTTCTCAAATATTTATATGAATATAACTCAACCTTATAACCATGTTGAATAATTTGTCTTACTGAGATATCTTTTCCTTAAATTAGGCACATGATTCACATATTTTAATTTTCATTCCTTTTCATCATGTCATTTCATTAGAATTGAATCTATTCCTTCAATTTGATGTGAAGCATCATCTCCAAGAAATATCCTTGCACCTTTCACTTTTTCTAAATAATCATAAAAATTCTTGTTGTAGGTCATGTGTTTGCTAGCCCCTAAATCAATATACCACAAGTCATTTACACTTCCTTGAGCAATAAATGAGGCTATCAAAATATTTTTAACATGTTCTTCATATTCTTGAACTATTATTTTTTATAAAATTTTCTTTGTCGTCCCCATATGATTTTTTAGGGCATTCATCACTCTTATTTCCCTCCTATCCACAATTGTAATATATGATTTATTTTTACCTCCTACTGTTTTTTTTTTTGGTAATTATTATAGTAGATTAAAAAAGGGTTTTTATAGAGGATCCCAAAACCTTATGTACAAAATCAGCCTTGCATCATGCCTCCTGGCTTTATGTATAAGCCTATTACGTAAAACGTAACCCCTAAAAAAACCCGATTACATAAGCAATGGGCCTAGGGCATCAATCCCTTGAAACCGAACACCAAAACAAAAATCCCCCCGGTAACAAAAGCATGAAACAATCCCCGCGTGGGAAACAGACAAATAAGAAAGAAAGTAGTTTTGGAGATCCCGCCCGGCAAGGAGTAGCCAAAAACCACCATTGAGAAGATCCTGCCCAGCAGGAAGCAAAGAAAAACCATTACAATAAAATCCCGCATCGCGGGAAGTAGTAAAAACCACCACAAATAGTCCCGCCTAGCGGGAAGCAACAGGGAAATCCCGCCATCCGGGAAACTAGAAAAAAAGAAAGGATCCCGCCTCGCAGGAAAACCGGCGGATTTGGCGGATCCCGCCCTGTGGAGAAACCATCCCGCCCACCGGGAAAACATTTCGTTTAGCGAGAGCCATCCTGCAGGAAGCCGACAGCCAGCACAGAGAGGATCCAGCCCATCAGGAAGTGACCAAAGAGTTGCACCACAAAGAACCCGCCCCGAGAAAACAGAAGAGGATCCCAGCAGCAGGGACCAAGAATCTCATCCAAGCACAGATCCTGCCGAGGATTCACAAGAAAAAGGGGGAAGCTTTCCAAACCCTAAACCATCACCTCCACCACACCGAGAAACGCAGGGACCAGATCCATGCGAATAACCTGCAAAAAACCCCAGGGGGAAGCCTGAGGGAAAAAGGGAAGGGATCCCCAACCAAACAGGGATCCCCGGGAAGCACCACCAAAAAACAACCAAGGAAACCCTAGCCGGCCGGGAGGGGCACGGATAGTGGAGAAGGATCTCCCCCAGGAGATCATCTACAAACAACCACTCCCGGGGAGGGATGACCTGGGTTGAGCCAGTAACTGGGCAGGAACCAGGAGCCATGGGAGGGGGAGCAGGGGAGGGACCAGAGCCCTCCCCTCTCTACTTTCTTCCCTCCGTAAAGATAAGGATTTTGTATCCCAATATTTACCTCCTACTGTTATCCTTTGATTTCTCCATTCATTTTATAAATGTTTTCTTTGTTGATTGTAATCCTTTTGTTGATTCCATTGCCTTTGACTCTTCTTTTTTGAATTCCTCGATTTTGAAATTACATTCCTTGATTAAAATTCTTACTTTTGCCTCTAGCTTTAAATTCTTGTGAACTCTTGCTAGACTCACCTATAGAATTCTTAAGTCTATCCTCTTTATTCAACAAATCCCCATACAAATATTCTAGTTTTATATTATCAAATTGCCTTGTTAGCTCTAGTGTGTGTATGAAATTATCATATGCATTTGGGAGATTTTGAATAAAAATTTGTAATCTCTAATTATTCATATTTCACCTTCATAATTGCAAGTTGATTTCTTAAATTGTGTAATGTGATCATTCATGATAGCACCTTTATTCATTTTTATATGAGTCATTTACCTTTTAATGTCCATAGTTTTTAGTTTATTGGTTCTCTCTTATATTTATTGTAAGTATCTCACACTTTTTTTTTTTCATTTTGAGATATTGAACATGGGACCTAATTATCGTCAACTAATTTTCCATAAAATAGTTTCTTGGGAATTCATATCCATTTTATCCCATTTTACATGTTCATGAACATATTCAAGTTTGTTTTATGTTGATAATTACCATGTTACATTCACTTATAGAATTAACTCAATCTCACATTTTAAATTTGCATAACTAGAACCATCCAATTTTGTACTAATCGTAAAATTTGAGTTTCCATATGAGGAGGCCATATATATTATTATTTACAAGAAATATGTGCTCCAAAAATTAAAATTTGGTCTTTGTGATTTATTTGATCTACTATGCATTGTAATTAGGAGGATTTTGAAAGAGGTGCAGATTTCAAAGGCATAGTTGCCCATCATTTTTGTGTCGTTATTGCTAATGAACTATCTAACCCTCAGTTGCCCATATTTCAAGCTAACTTTGTAGTTCATTATAAGAAAAAATGGATTCATAATATGGTAAAGGTGATAGAAGTAGCATCCATTCACTCTAGATTTTCTTCAAATCACATGGTTTTTTAAATTTGTGGAAGGTTTATTATATGAAAGCAATTGGAACTTATAGAAGAGCTCAAAGTGGAAACTTGCACATGACATGGACATCACACCTTTGTGTTAGATTTTATGTGATTTCTTAAGTAGACTTATAGCCAGGCCATGCTCTTGATCATGCTAGATGTGAATGTTAATGGCATTAAAGATAGGTTAAATTAAAGACATGTTTTTGTAACCATGTTTTATTATAATTAAGTGCAATTTGAAAATTGTTGTTACATTTCCAAAGAAGGAAATTCAATGCAACTAGGCAAGTCCATATAAATTTTGTAGTGACCATAAAATTTGAGTTTCCAATTGAGGAGGCCATATTTGGAAGAGGACACAACTCCACAAGCACACGAGATACTCCAGACAAATATGGAGGCTTAAAGAACTAATTCCTATACACAAAAAAAAATATTTGCTCTTTACGTTTATTCCTTGATGTTGGCCTTCTTAATGAGACATATTCTCAAGGAATTTAAAAACATTCTCATGCAATTTCAAATCGAAAACTTTACAATTGCCTCAACGAAATTAAGCTTTGATGTCTTAAAAAGATTGTAATCTTCACATATAAAATAATATAAAACCCATTACTTTTAATATATATATTATTTAACCAAATTTTAAAAGTTGATGTCCACATATATGTAGGGCCCAAATTCTTATTGGATGGTAAGAAATATTTTACCTCACTACTTCCAATATGCCTTTTTTCCTTCACTAGCAATGCCTAACTAGTTGTATGTTGAAGAATGAGACACTACTCCACAAATCCAAACAAGTTCCTTGAGCCTAAGGAATGCTCCCATGTCATCTTCAAAATAAATCTATCTTTACATCTAGACAATGCAAATAATAAATGTGAGGATGACATGAAAAAAAAAAAATACAACATTTTTATATAAGTGAAGAAAACAAAAAAAGAAGCTTTGGAAGAAAAGTATCCCATTGTGAATATATTATTTCAAAGACTCATTAGGACAATGTTTTTTTTCATTGTTCCATACAGAAAAGAATATATACAAAAATTTAGATGACTGGTAACTTATGAAAATGGGTCAAACTTGATAATAAAATAAGACACTTCATAGGAGAAATGCTTCAGAACCATTTGTGGAAACCATTCCTAGTACCCATCATGTTTAATGTGTTGATGAAATCCTTACCTCAGAGACACTACAAGTCACAACTATTTTCCAATAATTCCTTCATCACCCTTCCATGGTTTGTCATATCTGCAAAGTCTAGAATCTAGTTCCTAGACCTATTGGAGAGTTGGATTGGATAGAATGGTGGAATGATGCCATTTTTCATACAATTGTCTTGCTTCATACTTTGGGGAAAAAGGTGGGGCAGTTTAGAAGACATTCCAATGATGTCCTTCATGATGATCTTGCCAAAGCTTCTCTCAGGCTTGAGGCTTGTCCATTTAATCTTGAACTTCAGTCTCATGTTTCCCAACTGAGGCATGAACTTAAACTTGATGAACTCTATGAGGCTCAGGGATCTTGAATTGAAGCTCATCTTCATTGCTTTAAAGTTGGTGATAGGGTTACCAAATAATTTTTTCAAAGGCTTCGCCCTTCCAGGAAAGCTACTCGATTCAAGGCCATTCAAGACAATGGAATATGGCTTACCTCTCTTCCTAAGATGATTGATGATTTTGTCAAGCACTATACTAATATTTTTATCACTCAAGCTTATTCCCATGAGTGGGAGTAAGCACTAGCTGCTTTTATGGAAGTTGTACCAGTTAAGGTTTTAGAGACTCAAAGAGCAAGGTGTGATAAACTACTCTCTCTTATAGATCTGGAGGATGCATTATCTCAAATGGAAAATGATAAAGTACCAGGTCTGGATGGATTTACCTATGAGTTCTACAAGGATCTTTGGGACTTAGTTGATCCTGATATACATAAAGTTTATCTAGAGGCTCTTCGAGTAGGCTCTTTGGGAGCAATTATTAACAAGGGTAATATCAAATTCATACCCAAGCAAGGGGACCTGAAGTTGATCACTAATTGGAGGCCTATTACTTTATTGAATGTTAGTTACAAGATCATTACCAAAGCTTTGGATCTTTGCCTTAGGCCTCTTATTCCTTTGATAGTCATATCAGAGCAAACTGGATTTATTCAAGGAAGGTACATCCTCGATAATATTTTGGTTGTCTAGGAGGGCATGGAATGGGCCTGGATGTCAAACCAAAACATGCTTTTTATTAATATTGATTTTGAGAAAGATTATGACCACATTGAATGGAGATTCATTCTTGATATGCTCAAATATTTAGGATTCGGGCCATTTTTCATTCATACTATTTCTATGCTATCAAGAGATGCTTCGGTTATTCTCAATCTGAACAATTCACAGTTTGAAGTAGTGGGCCTTTTTAGGTCTATTCAACAAGGGTGTCCTTTTACTTCCTCTTTATATGTGCTTACCACTAAAGCCTTCAGCTATACTTTAGCTACTCAAGATTCAACAGGTCTTATTAAAGGAATTGCTCTTTCGAATGATCAGGTACAACTTAATAATGGTCACTTTTCTAATGACACATTTCTTACTATAAGGGAATAGGAGAAATCTATTTCTAATGCTCTATTTTGTATGAACACCTTTTGCACAACCTCTAGTTCTAGCATACAATGGAGGAAGTCCTCTTGCTTCAAATAGTGTCCCTTGACTATGTTGTCTTGGATTCAAGGGTATCATTGGAATTGGATCCCTCTTGGAGAAGTTTTTAAGTTTCTTGGTATTCCTTTTGCCCTTCAAGGCTACCCTGCTCATCTTGGAATTATGTGCTTCAAAGATTTGAAAAACAAATTGCTTTATGGTTTACTAAAAAGTTGTCATTAGCAAGTCAATTTTAGATTTGCTTTAAATTTTTAGCTACCACTCATGTATACTATTCCTCTTGTTGGATTCCTTCACAGGCTTGTTATAAGAAGCTTGAGAAACTCCTTCATGATTTTCTTTGGAATAATTATTTTGAAACAAAGGGATTTCATAGAGTTTCCTGGGATATTTATTGTCTTCCTAGATAATCAGACGGAATGGGTCTACTGGACTTTAGATGGTAAGGTATTGCTCTATGTGCTACGTGCGTGGTCAGGGCTCTCAGGGGAGCTAAATCTTGGAAAGTTTTGGTTTGATATTTCATTTCCTTTGGTCTTCCCTTAAAACATAGAGCATGGAGAGGGTTGGATTTTCCCTCTCTCATTGTTGCTCCAATTTTTATTAAGATTTGTGGCTACTTTGTTATTAAAAGTATATGGAAAGCCTAGAAACAACTCACTCATTGAATATGTTGGAGAGGATATGAATTTTGTAAAGGCTTATCCATTAATTATATGAATATTTTTGGTCCCCCATGTTTCTTCATCAAGGTTCTCCCTTAGCTCGGGTGCAGTGGATTCATGCTCAGTGGTTTTTTAAAAAATATATTGTTACGATAGCTTATTTCTTTTATTGTTAGAGCAAATATTGGATCCCATGGAATGAGTTCAATCACACCTTTAGGCTAAATGGTGCAAATAAATATACATATGATGATGTTATTGCTCTCACCCCTTTTTCTATGTTGCACAAGATTGGTGTGCACTTGCAACATCCTTGGTGGACAAACAGGATATGGCATGTTAATACTCCTTTTCTTAATTATAAGGTTCTTTTTGGGTATATATGGTTATCTCCTCATATTCCTCTTGTTCCTAAGCTCAATCAACATTGACACTTATTTTCTACAATGACTAGATGGAATTCTAGATTTTAGAATGTTTGGGCTACTTATGTTGAGCCCAAGCAATATTTTTTTGCGTGGAGCTTGTTGTGTCAAGGCCTTCCCTTGGGGGAATGTTTGAAGCACCTTGGAATTCCTGATCCTAAATTTCCTTTTTGTGATGTACCCGAGTCTTGTATTCACCTCTTTTGGAATTGCAAAAGATCTAGGCAAGCTTGGGAATGGGTTCTTTCCTTTTTTCCCCCATTTATAGCTGCAAGAGTCTCTTGGCCCCAAGATATTCTTGGAAACTCTTTTATTTTTTCCCTTATACTTTTTGAAGTGTGACAAGTTTTTAGGATTAGCCTACACTTTCATATTTGGAAGACCCGTAACATAATTATTTTTAAATAGTATACACCTTTTGTCACATTTACTCATGCTGATAAATTAGAAGTTGTTAATGAAATGTGGCTACATATATGTAGTCAAGACAACAAAATTGCTATGGATTTGGATCATCTGTAAGTTCTTCTGGCGCACTTGGCCAATGCTTCGTGTATAATGGACCGGATCCCCCCAAAGTGCTCTTCTCAAGAGTTTTTTCGATCCCACTCTCATCACTGGACTCTGCCATATGCAAGAAGTGCTCTCGTAGATAAGCACTAGTCCTAGCCCTCATCAGTCAAGAAGCAACCTAATGTTGACATTGCTTGTTCATCCTGCCAGGTTGGGGGGTGGGATGATGTTCAATCATTTTCACCTGGGTTAGTTGTTGGTTGGAGCAATGCGGGTTTTGAAGGCCTTAATCATGATGCAAAGAGATGGATTCCCATCCCATAATCACTAGCAGGTTATGCAGTACAACATGCCAGGGCACATTACCCCATATAATATGTTTTCTTTGATGTAATTATCATCAATGATCATGATTGGTAAAATTATGTTTTGTTAGCGGCTTTGTTTACTAACCCTTGTCTATGAAGGTTAATTTGATTCCCCATGGGATGTGTTAACTCACCCATTTTTTTTTTAATTGTAAAGGCTTTTATATTAATTTAATATAAGTTTACTTTTTTCATCAAAATAAATCCCCATAGGCTGGTTAAAGTGCAATTTTGATGGTTCTTCCAAGGATAACCCTGGAAATACTGGGGTAGGAGGCATTTGGAGGGACCATGAAGGTAAAATACTAAGAGCTTTTGCTGTGAACATTGGAGTTTAGTCAAACAACTATGCTGAAGCCTATGCACTCTGGAAATGTCTTGAAATGAGTGGAAAATTTTTCTGCTCGATTATCTTTGAAGGTGATTCTCTGGTGGTGATCAATCATGTCAACAATAAATCCAACCCAGGATGGAATACCCGGACCATCATTAAAGAATGTCAATTTATGTTGCAGCGACACCCTACAAGCATGGTCCAACATGTCTTTAGAGAGGCCAATAAAGTTGTTGATGCTCTGGCCAATATGGCTGCCATCCAAAATATTCACCAGTCTTGGGAGGACTTTGTTCCCACAAATATTGAAGATATAGTTAAATCTGATAATGATCTTCATCGTAACTAAAGTTTATTTAAAGAAGGTGTTTTTTAACACCAATGGTGTTCCTTTTAACACCATATTGAAATGCTTTTTAAATCATAGTGATAGTGTTTTTCTCAACACTAACAGTGTTTTTCTTAACACTTTCTCAAAATACTCTTTGTCTCAAAGCAAAAGCACTTGTCGCAACCACAATTGCGAGTACTTTCAAAAAACTCTAAAGGTGTTCATGGTACTTGTTTCTTCAAGGAGGTCATGGTGAAAAAGAAGACGAGTTCACAGGCCCTGGTGTTGCATGATGCGGTGATAGGATGTTATCTTCTTTGTTTTGGGTTGATTGGTTTCTTGTTGCTGGCCCTTATATTTCTGGTTCTGTAGTTCTGTCTGTTACGATTTCATGAAATGTAGTTTCTCTTAGTCTCAGCCCCATGTGGGGGTTTTGTTGTGAGACTTTGTTCTATCATGCATTTTTTGGGATTATGTATCCTTTTAGTTTCCAGGCTAGTTGGAGCCTATTGTAAACAGGGATTGGGTCCCTTCAATCCGGTTTAATAATATTCTTACTATTACCTACCAAAAAAATAAAATAAATAAATAAATAAATAAGACACTTCGTCAATCGCCATCAAAACATTAATACATCTAAACAATCACAACTCACTTTCATATTAACACCTAAACACTCAAACCTCTAAACGACAATGACACTTTTATTGTTGTTTATTTTAAAATGAATAATCGGCTGATCAAAGTGATCCCATTCCCACTAGTCTTCATTAATTTCATTTATTTGTCTCCTATCGCCGGAGCTATTCCACATAAGTGCGAAAGGTCAAAACTATTTATTATTATTCTTCTCTCGGTATGCAACACCACAATTCAGTTGTTTTTTAAATACTTAAATAACCGATGGGCCACGTCTTTGACGGAGTTCGTCAACTTACGTGTAATTTCTTAAATTAACAAAATTTGCAGAGGATGGGACTGCCCGATCTAAGCTTCTCACGTACTTTTTCACGACAGATGTTTGGCACGCCAAATTGTGGAATTGGCCAGCTCATAACGATTAAATTTGTATTTTTTAGTCAAATGTCAGCCAACAATGGTTTTGGTTGAGAATGTCGATATATCAATTTAAATATTATAACAAAATCTAATAATCATAACTTTTCGAAATTAAAAAATTTAAAATTTAATAAGAATATACTGTGATAAATTTAATGAACCCACACCAAAGACCTCTGGCCGAGTGAACTTTTTAATACCAGTTTGAACAATTGAAGAGCGCATCCTAAGCTCACGCATTATAGAAAGTCAACTTGTGGCAATCGTTTTATAGTGGTTGACTTCTTAGGCCTACAAAATTTCTTAATTATAAATTACACAATAGTTTTGACCTTTTGTACACCTGGAATAGGTTGGTACATTGATGTGTATGGGGATCGGTGAGAAAGGCACCCATGGAATCAATGGGAATGAGAATTGAATTCTTTGGATGCGTGGAGCGCCATCTTATTGTTGAACTTAGTAATGGTGTCATAATGAGTTGGTGAAGAGCTTGGTAGTTGAAAGTTGGTGATTGCTTAGTTGTTTTAATAGTAATTGATGAGGTGTTTTAATATTTTGATATTCTAGATCCACTTTTGTAGGTGGTTAGTCTTTTTTTTTAAATATATTTTCTCGTGTAGAGATAACGAAAAAACCCTTCTAGGCCATGAGACCTTGGAGCAATATATTCGTAGTATAATAGTTTTTTCGTAGTCTATTTTTTTTTTTTTTTTTTTTCTTTTATAGAAGTGTTGCATTAGTTTTTCATGGTATCAGATCTCATTTATTGTTCAGATGTACATTGCATTGTTTAGATGTGAAGAGAGATTTAGTTTGCAGGTGACTTAAGAGCATTTCTTGGGTTTTGGTTTGGATCTATGGAGTGGTGTTTCATTTTATATCATACAATTGGTTTTCACTACTCATGAAGGAGGAAAGGCATATCAAAAACAATAATGGCAATTATCATGGCCTTCTTTTATTACTATTTGATAAGATTTGGGGTACATCTGCAAGTAAGACGTGGATTTCAAATTTTTTTCTTTGGTTATATATATATATAAAAGGGGCTTTTATATTTTGTTTGTAAGTGGAGATTCAAATTTTTTTAGGCATTAAAGATTAATATCTTAGAGGTAATACTAAAATATTTGAAATTGTATAAGAATTGTTTTTTAAATCCTTGAGAGGGTGGCTCATTAAGAAGGCCAACATCAAGGCACAATAGTAAATATGTCATTTTTTATGTTAGTACGGGATTTAGCCTTTGTATTTGTGTGGAGTATTTCTTGTGCTTGTAGTGTTGTATCTTCTTCCAACTATGGTCTCATCATCTAAAAACTCAAGTTTTATGGTCATTGCAAAATTATATTGTTTTAATTATGCAAGTTGAAAATGTGATATTGTGTTAATTTTACAAATGAAAAGATTATTGGATTTAACAACAAAAAATAAAATCTAAAATTGTTGGTGAGCATGCATAATGGCATAAAATGGATATGAATGTATGAGCAACTATTTTGTGGTAAATGAGTCTAACCATTTGATCCCAAGGTAATAAAAGGATTTCATTTTTCTGTCTCTGATCCAATAAGGACGACTTTCAAGATAATTGCAATAGGTATTAAGTTTCAAAGATGAAAAGGAAAAATTAGGCTGATCCAAGTGGAGCAATATGATATATGGCCATGAGGTGGTTGAGGAGGAGAGTCCAAAAGAAGAAGGGGATTAGAATAGTTTAACATGAGAAAATTTAGAAGAACCCTCATTTTAAAATTCCACTTAACACATGCAAACCACTCCAAGTGTAAAGATATCAATAGGAATGCAAGATATATTTATAGGAGAAACTTATCTTAGAAATGAAGCTAGTTCTAATCCTAGTATTCAACTAATTAGTGTTTGTACTAATCTAACAAAGATCTTACCTCTAATGAAGGAGATTAAATAGGTGACTAAAGGGGATGACATACTAATGGATTACTATAAAAGAATATAGTCATTGAATTAGTCATCCTTGAAGGAAGATTCATAGAAGTATAACAACCCAAGTCTACTCACTTGGTTGTACCACTAAAAATTTACAAGCAAATTACTAGCTTTTTTTTTGTTCCAATACTATAGTTTTGGCATAAGTTTTCTTTCAGGTTCATAGCAAATATGTTTCACCCAAACAAAATCGTTAGCATAAGCTTAAATTAATAATGACATATTGCACCACTTTTGGGTTTAAGACTACCGCAGACAGTCACCCAAGTGGACAAGATCGACCAAATCCTATAAGGTGCCATTAATAGAGTCAACTTGCCTCATTTAACGTCCTCGTGTCCTAGCATGAGGTTTGATCCATGATAGGGGTTATCCTCTAGGGCCCATAACACCTAGAGGTGGATGCTTGCTTTCCCATCTCTTGATAGTTTGAACCTTAAATTTTTTTTTCAACCATTTTCTATTAATGAATGAAAAGAGAAATAACATACATATACCTAATGTCTAGCTGATTATGCTCTATCCGAGGTTAGTTAGAGTCATGCCAATACCCTAGCCTTCATATTGATCACACATGCTCTTTATGACCCACGTTTATATATCCCATACCATACAATGTGGCTTAACCAACTAGGTTAAAATAATACATGACTTATCACAGTACTATTCGAGATGAAACCTAGAGAAGGTGTCCCATACCGCTTCTCATTACCAGACCTAACCAAGTCACTTTCTCTAACCAATTTTATCAGTCTACAATTGCACTCAAAATTTATTGTGTGCATACTCACACCTCAATAATCAATGGGTGAATCTTGAGCATCCTTCATTCTCGATGCTTGACTCTTGAAAGTTTTTCTAAGGTTTTACATTCTAATTCAAGTATTTTGTTCCAAGTCCTATATAATCTAAGTTTTAAGTTTACACAAGGATATAAGTCTTCCAAGTAAACTAGACTTTAATAATAAACTAAAGCCTAGGATATATCAAATGTTTAAAGGTTTGAGGAAGTGATAAAATTTGATTTAATACCCACTTCTTATATTTTGCTAGTTTAAAAAAAAAATGAATAGCTCAAATACCACATTGAAGTTAAAATTATAAAAGAATATGCTCAACACATTTCACATCTTATATATAAAGGTTCTAAAACCAAAGTACTCTAAAATTAATAAGCACTAGATTATGAATTCCAATTATATACAATCATGCTATATTTATTTTCTTTATTTTCCTCCAACTATGCAACATGAAGAGTCAACTGAGATCATTGGAGAGCCAACATATTTATATATTGCAAGCTAAAGAAAAGTCCAATCCCTTTTTAAGAGACTAACTCAAGGGTTCTCTATCTCAACATTTAACTTATTTGTTTCCAGAAACAGATTAAGCTTTCCTTTAGAAATTTTAAAACATAGCATATGAAAATAAAGCGTTCTTCTTCTAAATCAATAGACCAAACATTTCATAGTATTTCCATTGCATTTATGTCTTCTACTCAAGAGCAATATAATGTACCAAACATAACTTTTAACACGCATGCATGTTGGACATAACATCTATTACGGAATCTATTAAAATAGCTTTCCCTTTAAGAAATTGTAGGCTTTACCACATTCTTCCATTGTTGTCACTCTCCCAATGCAACCACATATATTATAAATAATTTAAATTTTTACTAAGAGCCTGGCAAACTCAGGATCAAAACATGCATAAAGGACTGCCAAAATAATTTAACTCCACCACACCAAGATTGATTAATCTATTTCGATAGATGTTGTATATATTAAATAGTAATTTAAAAGAAAATACTTTTCAATACCATTTAGGCCAACAAACTCAGCATTCAAGTCAAGTATTCATTTCTCTTACTATGCAATAGTATCCAAGTACAAATTTACAATAAACCCAGGTTTGGTATTTTAAAGCATGAAACCACAACCAAATCTATGTCTTTAATTTAGATGATATTATTCACAATTTCACTGGAAACATAAAATTTAACCCCATTCTATAGCTATAAAAGACACCAACAAAGTTTAACTTGTAATTTCTACTTTCCATAAATCGTTGATGACAACATTGAACAATTGCTACAGGTATAACTTTAGAATTCTAAATCTATAGTATGCATTGAGGTTACCCTCGACACCCAACAAGGTGGTTCAACTCTACCTTTACATTCATTTTTAGGTCTACAAAACAAATATCTTCAGGCATTATAGACTGAAATGCCCACCAATATACATTAACATTTACCCGAATACATATGGGATAATTCTAAAAGAGCAAAGACTATAATAGTCTACTATGCTTGGATTCCCATGTTCTGCAATCATCTATTGTCATGCTTGAATGAATTCATTTGCATCATCAATAGGGCCACTCTTTGCTCTTTTATGGAGTGGGAACTTAATAATTGGGGATAATATTCTAGCTCAACAATTCAATGAATGCAATTCTACTGACTCACAGTCAGGTTAACATGGAAAAGTATACCAGAGGTTCACACAAAACTCAATAGAACTAATGCATGCAGTTTATTTAACCCTTCCACAATTTCTTGGATATCAAAAACATCCTTACTCGACACAAACACATATCCAAATGTAAAATGGAAAAGCAACCATTCAAACCAACTAAATCATAACACATGAGCATACAACAATGTCTTTCCGTTTCATTCCACACAACAAGACAAGCATTTTTCTAGCTCAATCAAATTATTTTTCTTTCTTTTTAAAGAAAAAACAATTAGATATATTGTTATTAGTAATATACCTGAAGTCATTCATGATACTTCACACTCCAAGTGTTGTTCAGGGCTTCCAAAAAACTCTGCAATTACTAGTATGTATTGCACTCCCATTGTACTCCTCATTTTTTTCTCTTTCTTCGCCACACTACTTCCAACAAGAACATATGCCTCTTCCCATTTTCTCAATTTTGGAATATGGATATGTTTAAGATCATAATGAAACTTTACACTCAAATTTAATGCGGTTTAATAGACCACTACTTCATGTCATGCTCCTCCATCTCATGATGAAGAAAACCATGTTTCCTTTGATTTAAGTATTTTTTGGCCACTTAGTATTGCTCATAACATTTACACCAAAGAAAACATACAAATAATATCTTTTCCCATACTTAACATAATTGACATTCACAATATTAAGCTCGCATTTAGATTCCTTTTAACCTTGCTTACATTTCTTTATTTACATTCATGCTTTATATTTATTTTTCTTCTAATATAAGCTATGTGCACATTCAAATAAAAGTAGTGGCTCCCATCATCATCGCCACATAAACTATATGAATACCTTACTTGTATTAATCAAATAACAACAAACACATAAACCAGAAAATCATGAAATCTACATGATATGCAAGTATGCAAGCATCCATGTACTTGCAAGCTGAATCATCACTTCCTATTCTTGCCTTTTCCCATCAATTTTCTTCCCTTCATCAACGACCTTGAACCTGATCCTCCATTCACAATAACTTTCAGCAGTACCATGTTTCACAAGAAAAGGTAGGTTATTATCAAAATTTCCTATCAATTAATATCCGTGTGAGGAGGGTCATTACATACTCCCCCACTAGGAAAAAACACAGTCCTTGTGTTTTATTCAAAATTAAATAAGAAATATATTTGCATTAAAAGATTTAACAAATACCCAAAGTAATCAAATTAATTTAATGTTCCTACTTCACAAAATATCCCAATTGTCCTAATCATCATAGAATCATAATTATTCACATTTGAGCATACAACCAATTCATATAATATGTCATTTTACATTCAATCAAAACATATACCATCACATGTTCAAAACCACTTTACTTAGTAATGCAAAATATATACAAGCTACTCTACTCAGTAACTCAATCAACATAAACTACTCTACTTAGTATCCAGTCTCATATGTTTCATATATCTATCTACACAAAAAAAAAAATAATAAAAAAAAAAATATATTAATATATATATATATATATATATACACTTATCATTAAACCATATAAAAGTTTTTGAAAAAGTCTTTTTCTACTCAAACAAATAAGGGAACTACTGTTGCATATCTGCCATGTCTTCCCATGTTGCATTTCTATATGAGTAGTGGTCCCATTGGACCCAACATTGCTCTATGCTTATTTTCATCATATTCTTGGTTCTAAAACCAAGTATGTCAATAGGTCAAAATTCAATTTTGAGTGGGTCGATCATATGCAATTTGGAAATATCCAAAACATGAGTAGGATCAGAAATATATTTTCTAAAAAGGGACACATGGAAGACATTATGGATTTTGGATAGGCTTGGTGGTAGAGCAAATCTTTAAGCAACAATTTTTATCTTAGCCATAATTTCAAATGGACCCACATATTTGGAGTCAATATTGGAAGGATTTATGGAACTTTTAGTTGATTTCACCTTTAATAATACCCTGTCTTCTATAGGATATTCCCTTGGTGATATTTTAAAGTCCGCATAGCTCTTCTAGTGATTTGTGGCCTCTTTCAACTTCTACTAAATTCTTTTCAATTGATCTTCCATTTATTTTACCATTTTTGATCCAATCACTACCCGATCCTTTGGATTGTCCCAAGATAAGGGAGTTCTACATCTTCTCCTATATAAGTATTCAAAAGATGGCATACCTAGAGATGCATGGTAACTATTATTATATGTAAACTCTACTAGGTATAAATAGTCTTTCCACTTTGTATGTTGATCCATACGGTACATTATTAACATGTCTTCTAATACCTGGTTCACTCTTTTAGTATTTCCATCTATCTTAGGGTGATAAGTAGTACTAATATTCAATTTGGTTCTCAATACTTCATGTAATGCTTGCCAAAATTCATAGGTAAAGCGAGAATCTCTATCAGAGATCATGACCTCTAGAAATTCATGCAATCTTACCACTTTTCTAAAAAAATTACTTGCTACTGAAGGAGCGCTATATTGCACATTACCTAGGATAAAATGTGTTACCTTGGTTAACTTATACACAACTACCAATATTGCATCATGTCTCAATCTTGTTTTAGACAACCCCACTATAAAATCCATTGATACCACTTGTCATTTTTGCGTGCTTATCTCATGAGGGAACAAGTTTCTAGATGGATGTAGATGTTTTACTTTCACTCTTTGACATTCTAAACATCTAGCCACATAATTAGTGATATCCTTTTTCATTCCTAGACAAAAGTAACTTTTTCTCAAAATTTCATGCATTTTTGCCCCTCTTTGGTGCATCAAATAAGGCATGTTATGTGCCTCCTTAAGGATTAGTTCCCTCAATCCACTTGTCCTTGGAACTACCAACACATTTATATAAAATAACATATCATCCTTGAACAAAAAATCTATTTCCTTTCTAGGTTCTTGCTCAACCTGAGCATTATAAGATTAGAAAAATTTATCCTTTCCTCACAAAACATTAATTTGGTCTAACAAGTCATATTGCCATTTTTTCATTGTGGAAATACGCCTTCTACTCAGATAATCTACTACCTTATTCTCCTTACCCTTAATATACTCAATTCCAAAATCATACTCAACTAAAAATTCCATCCAACATCTTTGCCTGATATTTAATAAGGGTTGAGTGAATAGGTATCTTAAACTCTGGTGATCTATTTTTAGTTCAAATGGTTTTCCCAAAAAATAGTATATCTAAACTTTTAAGGCATGTACAACCACTACCAACTCCAAATCATGGGTGGCATAGTTTACCTCGTGCCTTTTACGTTTGCATGAATCATAGGCAATAAATGCATCATCCTGGGTCAAAACCCCTCCTAATCCTTCAATGGAGGTATTAGTACAAACTTTAAACCACCTATTTGGATCAGGTAATTGTAAAATTGATACGGTTTTCAACATTTATTTCAAAACTCTAAAAGCCTCTTCACACTATTATGTCCATTTGAAGACATTTCCTTTCCTTTAAAGGTTTGTAATGGGTTGGGAAATTCTTGAAAATCCTTTGATGAATCACCTATAATATACTACATTTCTCATAAAATTTCGTACCTCTATCACATTAGTAGTTTTCGACTAATCAATGATTGCTTTAATTTTCTTAGGATCCACTACAATCCCTTATGTGGAGACAACATGTCCCAAATACGATACTTGTAGAGTATAAAACTCACACTTTGATAAATTTCCATATAATTGATTCTTCCTCAAAATATCAAGCATAGTTATCATATGTTGATCATGTTCCTTCTTGTTCTTGGAATAGATCAGTATGTCATCCAAAAATGTGAGCACAAACTGGTCCAACTACACTTTGAAAATGCTATTCATGATATTCATGAATGGAGCTAGGCATTGGTTATCCCAAAAGGTAAGACAATAAATTCAAAATGTTCATATCTTGTTCTAAATTATTTTTTAGAGGTGTCCTCTTCTCGTATCATCAACTGATGATAACCAGATCTTAAATCACCCTTTTAAAGATGGTTTCTCATCTTAGCTGGTCAAACAAATCATCAATTCTAGGTAACGAGTACCTATTTTTGATAGTAACATTATTCAACATCTGATAATCTATGCACATCCTCAAGGTACCATCTTTCTTATTAATATTTCTTATTAATAAATAAGATAGGAGCTCACCAAGGCAACACACTTGGCTTAATTAGCCCTTTTTCCAACAAATCTTGAAGTTGCATTTTGAGCTCTTTTAGCTCTATAGGTGTCATTCTATATGGTGCTCTTGCAATAGGTGTTGCTCTAGATAAAAACTCAATTGAAAAATCAAATTCTCTCTGAGGAGGTAATCCTGGTAGATCCTCAGGAAACACATCCTTGTATTCTCCCAATACATGATGGTTTTAGAAAAGGTTAGATTCTATTTCAATCTCTTCTTTCTTATTTATCTTAACTATGAATATCATTCCCCTATTCCTTATGACTTTCTTTATCTGCATTGTAAATAGTAAATGTGGTTTAACTTTACCTTGACCACAACAAATACTAATTCTTTAGTTAAACTCATCCATAAATTCTACCCATCTCTCAAAATTTAAAAGAGCCTTATGATCCTTTAACCAATCAACTCCTAAAATGATATCAAATGCATACAAAGGTGCCACATGCAAATGCCAATTAGTTTCTCCTTGTGGAAAAGTAATTGTGAGGGTCAAACAAGCATTGGTTAACATGGTAGATTTACCCTGACCCGAACTCTACCTTCCAACCATTGGCCAAAAATATATATCTAATAGGTATGTCCCCCACTAATCTAGTAGAGATAAAGCTATTATTTGATCCACTATCAATCAAAATTTTTACATCTTTATCAAAAAAATTCCATTTATTAAGAAAGGAGTAATTTGACCATCAATTTTAGAACTACATGTGGCTTCATAGATCCTATGGGTGGCCTCCTTTGGTGCTTTATAGCGTCGATAAGCTCTATGGGTATTTTTTTACATAATGATATCCTTAACATATATAACATCCGTTTGGTGGAGCTCTATTTTCCCTGTTACCACTCTCATTTCAATCCAAGAGCACAATTTCTCTAGTATTTTTCTTGACCTACTAGTTTCTGATCTTAACTTTTGGAAAACTCTCTACCATCCCTCTTGGGCTTACCACCCTGGTAGTTAGGTTTATTTCTACCACCTTACCTATTATGGTCTTCCCCTTTGGGTTTCTTGTTTTGATATTTCTCCCATATCATAAATCCAACACTTTTCCACTTCATGAGTTCATATTTCTCCTTTTCAAATAACTTTTGATAGTTAAAATAGGTCTTTCTAGTTTTCTGAATGAATTCCTATTTTCTTTCCATATCAAAGGTTGTAGGTAGATTAACAAGGTTGTGCATATTTACCATCATCATGATTCTAGGATGTAACCCAAGAATGAATTTTTATGTCTTCATTTCTTCATTGCTTTCGTATTGAGATACATATTTTAATAGTTGAATGAAATTTTTGTGGTAATCACACACTGTCATGCTTTCCTAATACAAATTGGAGAATTCCCTAGATTTATTCACATAATATTGTTTTTTTAGGAATCTATCCTAAAATTCTTTAGCAAAATATTCCCATGTAAGGTCTATAGCTTCTATATTATTCCATTTTTTTATAGGATTTCCACCAATCTAGGGAAATTTCAGTCATGTTCATAACTACTAGAGCAGTCTTAGATTCAAAGGATAAAACTACTAGAGAAAAGTATGACTCTAGTTCACTTAGCCAATTTTCTACTGAATTCCCATCACCTTTCTTGTTAAACTTGGAGATTACAACTTTTTTTAGGTTTCTATCCAATTCTTTACTTACCCTGGCCCTTACAGAACTGGATCTCTCAAGTTCTCTAGGTGCCTCCTCTACCCTACCTAATCTAGTTTATCTTCCCCTAGCTAAGTCTTCTATGACCTGTTGTTGTTGGATAATAAATTCTTGTTGCTAGGCCATATGGGTTTTTTGTTGGGCCATCTCTTCCTTTTATTGTTCCATGTGAGTTTGCAATAACTAAACAACTTTTGCAAGATTTTATCCCTTTCTAAAAGGTTCATTGAGAGGTGGTTCATTTAATCATTTCATCCTTCTTTCACATTGAGGACCTTCTCATCTTAAACCAGAGCTTGGTCCCCTAGTAGGTCCTTTTATGGTTTCTTCTTCCCTGCCTTCCACATGATTTCTTGAAACATATAAGGCTTACTTATAAATATTGAAAACACTATCAAATATTAAGGTAGAAGAATGGGAAAAGGCTAGTGTAGATCATATGAGCAGGCATGATAATCTAGTCCTGTGTAAATATTAGATTCAAGTAAAAAATGAAGCCCTAAAATGAACTATAAATGGATGCACCAAACTCATTGACAAGACTAATGGTCTAATCATAAATATAGTCAAACCTTTGAAAACCATGGGTATTATGGTTAGTATGAAGGAAGAAGAACTCTTGAAGAGAATAGTGGATATTACACTCAAGGACATAGAAAATTATTGGAAGAACTTATTTTTTAAATTTGATACCTACGGTGAAGATACTCTCGTAAAATTTATGAAACCCATCCTATCTAGAAGCTAGATACTAATGTTAACCAATTTCATGATCAAAGGATAATAATATAATACAAGAGAAAAGGATATTATTAATACTAAGTTATGTAGCAAGGAAGGGCTTGACCTCAATTAATCAAGAGTTACAATTTTTGGTAAATTACCAAAAGAAAACCTTCAAAGGAAAAGAGAAAAATAAAGCTACTTGAGCAAACACATGGAATACCCTTCTTCCTTGTAGAAAAAACATTTGACCTAATTTATGTTTTTGTATAGTGTTTGGGTTTCCCAAAGCAATTTTTTTTAGATAAAGATGATAATTACTTAAGTCTAATAGCTAATTTATTAGGAATGATAAATTGTAATGCAATTATATGGTACTTATCATTTATTATCCTTGGCAATGAACATAATTTTTATATTTAAGTAACGGACCTAAACAAGAATTTCTCCAATTTTTTTGAAGACAAATATATACCAAAGACATATTTCATGTACAATTATTAAAATATTTAATTCAATTATATGTAAATTGTTCATGACATTAATGAAATGTTAGTATTTATTTTCCCTTAAAATTGTCATTATTACTAATAGGTATTCATTTATATGTTTAATGTATTGTATGATATTTTATTAACGTATTATGCAATTTGAGAATCTAATTTCAATTTTGTAAGTCCTTATAAAAGTAAAACATATTTTTGTTAAAAAAGGAGCCACCGTTTATAAACTTGTAAAGAATTTCATAGTTTTATTTTATTTTCTTGAAGTTCAATTTATTGTTTGAATGAACTATATTTCAAATCAACAAGGTTATATACACTAATACCTCTTCTTGTATGAGTTTACTATGGATCAACCATGTGAAAACTCTTCATTGAGATGTTATTGGATAACTACTTCAAAACAATTGGTAATGGTGGTGCACATAATTTTCTTGTAAAGATATACAAAGACTATAGATAGGTATAATATGGATTATAAATATAAAGATGCCCCAGGTGAAGGATGAAGATGTATCCAATATTGAAAATGTAAAGATAGAAATACCCCAAGTGAAGGATGGAGAAATATCCAAAATTGAGGATGTAAAGATACATCAATTGAAGTATGGAAAGATATGAAATGCAACACATTGATGGAAGTGTAATAACAATATGGTCATGGTGGTAGCAATATAACATAATATTATTAGATAAATACATATTTTGTAAATGGGTACTAATGGCCCACAAGAACCAAAGAGATAGACAAAACCAATATGTTATGTTTGTGGGCAATCTATAGGCATATAGAATATACTATGTGTTTTATTATTCACAAAATAATTTTATAAAGTTTGTTTAAAACATTATATAAAATAGTTGTACACATGTCACAAATGGATGAACAATTATTTTAATGTCCATAACTTGGGACCCATTTAGTGGCCTCTAGTGAGGAAAAAATAGATGAACAATGCCACTAAGTATCCATATGGATACAAATGTCACAAATGGGTACTTGGTGGCCTCTATAAGAATGGTGTCTAAGTTATGGGTCCAACGGATGAAGTGAGAAAATGGATGATCTTTTCCAATGACTTTCCGGATACAACTTACAAGGGTAATCTATCTACCATGCATGCATTGATTATTATAGTGCAACTATTCTATGAATTTATCTTATACCTATATTTTTTAACTAATTTTTTCTAGGTAATTCGTATTCTCGACATCCAATTTTTTAATCTCTGCATTAGTCTTTTAATTTCACGTCAAAGTGAATACTGAACTAGTAGAGCAAAACACAGTGGGGTATAAATTTAAACAGACACGCAATATTAACAAAGGCCTTTGAATTTTGGCCATTTTTGCATATGCTCATTTCTTCTTTACCATTTCATTGGGGCCGCAAAATACAAACACCGTGAAGGTAGCAACTGTAAATAGAGGTTAAGTAAATTTATCGATTTATTTCAACTCGTTTATTCTCCATTAAGAATGAGGAAGAAAAAACAAAATGAATAACTAAAATATAAGATCAGAATCGTCTAGAAAACTATTTTCCCTTCTCCTTTGAGCAAAGTTGTAGTTTTCAACAATATCTTGGTCAATGTAGAAACCAGTAATCGTCTAGTGTGGACGTTAGGAATGTGATAGTTATAATGCATTTTATAAAACATAATATGGTCAATCTGAAACGGGAATCTGTGCTACTACACTGCTGACGACCTTATCTGTGAAACAATCATCTCGGGCAAACCATTATTCTCAATTTTAGTTCCACTTAAATTTATTCTTTATAATAAATTATCGTTACCTGATTCCACCACTTTTCAAAGTAATCTCATTCCAACTGGCCTTCATTGATCTCATTTCTTTGTCTCCGATCTGGCTGCCTATTCCACATGTGTACCAAAGGTCGAAACTATTTATTATTTTCTCGGTATGCGACACAACAATTCAGTTTATTTTTTTTATACGTTAATTACCGATGGACTACGCCTTTGACGAGTTCGTCAACTTACGTGTAATTTCATAAATTAACAATGTTTGGAGAGGATGAAACTGGCAGCTCTAAGCTTCTCAAGTATTTTTGACGACTGATGCTTGGCACTCCAAAACGTGAAATTAAACAGCTCGTAACGATTAAGTTTGTATTTTTGTCCTCGTGAGATATCTTAATAATTGAATTCTAGATTCAAACAATAGTGTATAGTATGTATCCTCGTGTAAAAACAAATGGTATTCTTGTCCAGACATGACCATGTTATTTTATTTTATTGAACGTCGCATCTTTATGTCAAAATTTAGCCGACAATGGTTTTGGTTGGGAAATTGTAAGGGATGTCGACCTGAGATGATTTTTTTTAGCGTTTGACTTTGCGTCAGAAGAAACAAAAAATAAAAGGCCACCTTTAATTTTATATAAGGGAAGAAAATTCCAAAATAAATATACTATTGTAAAAATTTATTATAAAAGTTTTTTTATTATGCTTTACATGAAAGAATATATAAAAATTTGGAGATGATTTTTTAAAAGTGGATGTAGATTGACAATAAATTGGAATATTTTATTAATCACCATTAAAATATTAGAGCACCTAAACAATTACCAACTCACTACTACACCTAACATTATACTTGTCAATGTTTTCCCTTAATGTTAGGGCTTATAAGACTCAATATAAAAAAGGATTTAGGCATTCACAATATTCCTTCTTGAAGATCAACACCAAAAACTTATGTGACCTCTCTCAAGCCTAAGAGATCTCTCAAATATACAAACTTGGTCACACATAAGGCCTTGGTGAAAATATCAACTAGTTGGTCCTCTATCTTACAATATTAAATATGGATCACCTACTCCTAGATAACTTGGGTGATGTAATGGTGGTAAACCACAATATGCTTCATACTGGAATGGAACACTAGATTTTTTAAAGTTGAATGACACTATTACTATCACAATAGAGTAAAGAAGGTTATGTTGGATGTTGATGGAATATGGAAAGAATAAACCATAACCAAATAACTTATTTAGATGCCTCATTTTTTGCTACATATTTAGTCTTTATAGTTGATAAAGCAATAGTAGATTGCTTCTTAATACACCATGAAACTAGACTAGAACCAAGGAAGAAAACATATCATGTGGTAGACTTTTTGTCACCTACACAACCTACCCAATCTAAATTAGAATACCTTTCAAGTGTCAAGTCTCCAAAGGAAGAGTAGTAAATATCCATAGTCAACATCCCCTACATATATCTCGATATTCTCTTTGTTGCACTCCAATATGGAATCTTAGGATAACTTAAAACCTAGAAACCACACCTACGATAAAATAAATATATGGTTGAGTGTAAGTCAAGCACATAAGGCTTCCAACAAGTTGCTTGTATAAGGTAGGATCAACATCACCACCTTCCATATACCTTGGTTAACTTCATATTGGGTAAAATTGGAGTAGAAGCACTCTTATATTTTCCATACTAAACCTGCTCAACAACTCTATAACATCCTTGGTTAAAGAGAGATAAATGTAGTAATTTTTTTGCCACACATAAATTTAATAAAATGATGTAGAAAAACAAGGTATGCCATCTTAAGCTTATATTTCAAATTTATCTTCATTTCATTGATTTTGTCCAATCTATCACCTATGATGATAATATCATCAACATAGAGCTCAATAATAAGTATGTGATCTCCATCAATGTTCTTTAGATACAAATTGGGATCATGAGGACTATTATGAAGTCCTTGTGCCTTAAAGCACTCATCAATCTTAGCATACCAAGACCTTGCAACTTGCTATAAGCCACAAAGAGATTTTATCAAATTTCAAAATAAGTTATTTTGTCCTAAATGTTCAAATTCCTAAGATTGTGTTATGTATATTTTACATCAATTTCTCCATTCAAATAATTTTTTTTTAAGAACCATTTGGTAAAGATACCATTTGAAATAATTTTCTAAAGCAATAATAGTCTTGATAGTACTGATCTTTGTCACTGGAGCAAAAATATCTATTTAATCTATCCCTTCCTTTTGTGAATACCTTTTAGCCACTTATCTTGCCTTCTCTATTTAAATATTTTTATAAAACTTGAACTTCGTCTTATACACCCACTTATTTTTTACCACATTTTTTTCTTTAAGTAAATCTACCAATTTCGAAGTTCTACTTTTCATTATAGAGTCATATTCACTTTACGTAGCTTGTTCCCACTCAGATTTTTCCTTAGCCTCCCCATAAGTTTGAGGAACATTAGCCTCCATAATTATGGTCATTAGGGCATAATTAACTTGTTGAGTCATTTGATATATTTCTTAAATACTCTTGCTCTTCTTAGGAGGACTTGATTCTTCTTCTTCACTAGAAGTTGCCTTTGAAATTTCACCAATTTCAAAGGTAATATGTGGTACATCATCATTTATTTTCATTTATGGGATAGGAGTGCATAAGTATTGCATGCTTTCCTTAAAAAATTTAATGAACTTGATATCCCTATTTGTGAAGACATCTTCTACACTAGGATTATAAAACATGTATCCTTTCTTTTGATCATTATAACCAACAACATGCACTTAACACTTTTCTTATCAAGTTTATTTTCTCTAACCTTGTTAGGTATGTAAGAAAATGCTTCACATCTAAGGATTTTAAAATACTTAACATGTGGCTTCTTGTCACTCCATGTTTCCTCTAGAGTGATGTTCTTCAAAAAATTTGTAGGTGATCTATTCAAAACATGAGTTGTTGTATTGATTGCCTCACCCCAAAGAAAAACAAATATCCTTGGATTGTAACATGCATTGGCCTATTTCCATCAAGATCCCATTCTTCCTTTTAGCAACACCATTTTGTTGGGGAGTATACATGTTGGTCATTTATCTCTTAATATCATGATGTTCACAACAATTCTTCAATTTATTATTGAAATATCATCATATTTATCCTTTGCCCATTTTTATTTTTGATAAATACCTTGAACATGTTTAATTTGTCAAAAACTTCATCCTTTTGGTTAAGGAAGTATACCCAAACCTTTCTTGAAAATCAGCAATGAATGTTAAAAATTATTTTTCTCCTCTCTTTCATTGAGGAGTCATAGGCCTAAATAAATCACTATGAACAAGTTCAAGATATTCACTTGCCCTCCAATTTATTTTTTCAAAAATTTCTCTATGTTGTTTGCCAACCATACATCCTATACACACATTTGTTTTTACCCTCACACAAGCAAGTCCTTCAACTATGTTCATATTTAAAAGCATAGCCAAACTTTGATAATTCAAATGACAAAACCTTTGATGCCACAATTCACTTGTAGAGTCACTTGTAGTGAGGTAAGTCATCTTGTCTATAGATGCTAAGAATTTATAGATGCCATCACTTGCAACTCTTATAGCTACAACCTTGAATCTATCATTAACATTCTTTATCAAACATCTACCTAAATAGAACTCAACCTTATAACCATGTTGAATTATTTGGCTTACCAAGAGAAGATTTTTTTAACTTAGGCATAATATTCACGCATTTTATTTTCAATTCCTTGTCATCATGTACTTTCATTGAAATCCTTCAATTTGATGTGAAGTATCATCTCCAAGAAATATCCTTGCACCTTTCACTTCTTACAATGAATCATAGAAGTTCTTATTGTAGGTCATGTGTTGGCTAGCCTTGTAATCAATATACCATGAGTTATTGGAACTTCCTTAGGAAAAAAATGGGGCTATCAAAATATTTTTACTATTTTCTTCCACTCCTTGAACAAAATTTGACTATCCCTTTTGATAAAATTTTCTTCCTCCATATAAATTTTTATGCCACTCATCACTCTTATGTCCTTCCTCTCCACAATCGTAACATGTGATGTATTTTTACCTTCTAGTATTATCCCTTTGATTTTTCCATTCCTTTAAATCATTTTAAAAAGTGCTCCGTTATTGATTATATTGATTCCATTGCCTTTGATTATTTCTTTGTTTATTTTATTGATTTTCTCTAGCCATAAATGCTTGTGAACTCTTGCTAGACTCATATCTAGAATTTTTAAGTCTATCCTCTTAATTCAACAAAGCCCCATATATATCTTCTAATTTTATATTATCAAATTGCTATATTAGCTCTAATGTGCATATGAAATTATACTATGCATTTGGAAGACTTTCAATCAAAAAATATATAATAATTGAATCTTCATATTTCACCTTCGTAATTGCAAGTTGATTTCTTAAATTATTTAATTGTGCAATGTGAGCATTCATGCTATCACCTTCCTTCATTTTCAGATGAGTCAATTACCTTTTAATGTCCATAATTTTTAATTTGTTGGTTCCCTCATACATTGATGGTAAATTATCCCATGCTTCTTTTGTTGTTTTGAGATATTGAACATAGGGAATGATTGTTAGAATAATTTTCCATAAAATAGTTTATTGGGCATTCATATTCATTTTATCCCATTTTGTATGCTCATGAACATCTTCAGGTTTATTTTATATTGCTAATTTCCATAATAATTTTAGTTGTAGAATTAAATCAATCTCACATTTCTAATTTACATAATTAGAACCATCCAATTTTGGAGTGACCATAATATTTTATGTTTTCATATGATGAGGCCATAGTTAGAAGAAAACACAACTCCACAAACACAAAAAATACTACACACAAATATAGAGGCTTGAAGAACTAAATCCTCGCACCAACACAAAAAATGATTTCTCTTTACGATTGTGCCTTGATGTTGCCCTTCTTAATAAGCCTCTCAAGGACTTAAAAACAATCTCATGAAATTTCAAAAATTGCCTCCAAGGGCTTAAGCATTGATGTCTCAAAAAGAAAAAAGTTGTAATCTCCACTTACAAACAAAATATAAAAAGTACTTCCTTTTTCTAAAATTAATTAACGAAAGTTTAAAAATTGATGTCCATGTCTTACTTAGGAGATGTATGTAGACCCCAAAATCTTATTGGATAGTAAGAAATATTTTACCTCACTACTCTCGATACACCGTTCTTCCTTCACCAACAACACCAAACTAGCTTTATGTTTTTGAATAGGACACCACTCCATAGATCCAAACTAAATCCTTGAACCCAAAAAATGCTTCTAAGTCACTTGCAAAATAAATTTATCTTCACATGTAAATAATACAATACAAATTTAAACAATGAATAAAAATATTATAACTAGTACACCTCATTAATAAATTTATCTTTATATATAATTTTTGATATAACTTATGACCTTAAAAAGGTAATCTCTATTGACCATGAACTAGTACACCTCCTTAATAACCCTACAATCACCAACTCCTATAATATCAGCTCACTCAACACCTAAACAATCACACCGACAACAGCAATTGCGATTCATTTATAGCAATATTTCGTCACCTGTTTTATCACATTTCTACCTTTAGAAACCTAGAGGGAACAATGGCCTGATCCACCTAAGATGATTCCCCCACTTTTCAAAGTGATCCTATTCCCAATGGCCTTCATTGATTTCATTTCTCTGTCTCCGATCCACATGTGCAAAACTATTTTTTCGTAATGCAACACGACAATTCAGTTGATTTTTTATACGTAAATTACAGATGGACTACGTCTTTGACGAGTTCGTCAACTTACGTGTAATTTCTTAAATTAACAAAGTTTGCAGATGATGACACTGGCTGATCTAAGCTTCTCACGCTTTTTTCACGACAGATGTTTGGTACTCCAAACTCTGGTAAAATTATATTTTACAGACCATAAATTTAGTTTATTTGATAAAAATTTAAAAACGCTTTTATAAGGTTACAATGTGAGAAATATAAAGAACCCACACCAAAGACCTATGGTTAAAAAACCATTTTGAACATTGAAGAGCTGAGCTGACTTTGGTTTGGTTAGTTATATACAGAATATCGGGTTGTGGCAAACATTTTTTTAGTGGTTGACTTTTGGATACAATATTTAGTATAATAAAACCCTTACCGTTTGCTCCACTTGTAGACCATTATAAAAAAAGTAAGACCTCACATCCTAAAAAAGAATTTAATTATAATTTACTAGTAAATTAACGTGTATGGGGATGGTTGAGAAAGGCACGGATGAATGAGATTTTTTAATGGGTGGAGTATCATCTTAATGGTGAAAAATAGGTTTGGTGGAAGGAGTCTTTATGGTTTGAACCTTGCACTTGTTATAAATAGGTTTGGTGGAAGCAACCCATGTGGTTTGAACCCTGCACTTGTTAGTTACTAAAAATAATGTGGTTGTGACCAACTCTGCTATGTAAGTGAAAAAGATGTTAGGTATGATTGACGATTTTTGTTTTAATGTTTTTGTGGTGATTGATGAGGCGTTCTAATTTATTTTTAATTTAGATATAATTTTATAGGTTATGAGTGATTTGAAAATTTTTGTATATTTTAGTGTTTGGGATAATGGAAAAAATTGTCTGAATCATGAATCTTTCGAATAATATATTTAAAGTGAGCTATTGGGGAAGGGGAAGAGCGGGGCTTAACTTTATTGGGCGTTCAACAGCCACATTACAAAGGCCGCACAAAAAAACAGAACAAAAACAAAAATAAAACAAAAGGGAAAAAAAAAAGCCAAATTTAAAATAGCACGATAGGAACCCCTTAAGATATCAAAAAAATAAAATAAGTGTGGGAGAGTTTATAATCAATTTATGAGAGAAGTAGCAAATTAAAATTTATGGACATTAAAGGCAATTGACTTATCTAAAATGGAGGAAGTGGTAACATCAATGATCATATTGCATAATTCAAGAATTTGAAAAATCAACTTGCAAGTATGAAGAAAAAAATATGAAGATTCAAAAATTGTAATTTTTTTAATTGAAAGTCTTCCAAATGTGTATCATAATTTTTATATACACATAAGAGATGATAGGGAAATTAGAAAATATAGAATTAAAATATTTGTTTGAGATTTTTTTGAATGAAGAGGATAGAATTAAAAAGTCTATAGTCGATGCTAGAAAGAGTTCACAAGCATTTATGGCTAGAGGCAAAAATAAGAATTTCAATCAAGTAAAGTCATTCCTAAATCAAAGAAATCAACAAAGAAATAATCAAAGGCAAAGTAATCAATAAAAGTATTATAATCATAAAATAATTTTTTTTATAAAGAACAAAATGAATGGAAAAATAAAAGGAATAATACTATAAGGTAAAAATATGTTACATGATACAATTGTGGAGAGGAAGGACATAAGAGTGATTAATGCCCTTAGAAATAATATGGAGGAGAACAAAGAGAATTTGATCAAAGGAGATAGTCAAATTTTGTTCAAGGATAGGAAGGACACAATAACAATATTATGATAGTCTCATTTGTTGCTCAAGAAAGTTCAAATGACACATGGTATATTGATTCAGGGGCTAGCCAACACATGACTTACAACAATAACTTCTATGATTATTTGGAAGAAGTGAAACGGGTAAGGATATTCCTTGGTGATGATACTTCAAATTAAATTAAAGGAATAGGTTCAATTCTAATGAAAGAACATAATGACAAGGAATTGAAAATAAAATATGTGAATCATGTTCCTATGTTAAGGAAAAATCTTCTCTTAGTAAACCAAATAAGTCAACATGGTTATAAAGTTAAGTTCTATTTATATAGATGTTTGATAAAGAACACAAATTATAGATTCAAATTTGTAGCTATAGGAGTTGGAAGTGATAAAATCTATAATTTATTAGCATCTATGGATAAGGTGACTTACCTTGCTAAGGTGACTCTACAAGTGACTTATGGCATCAAAGGTTTGGTCATTGAATTATCAAAGTTTGGCTATGCTTTTAAACATGAACATAGTTAAAGGAACTCCTTGGATAAAAATAAACACAAGTTTTTACATGATGTATGATTGGAAAACAACATAGAGAAAAATTTGAGAAATCAACTTTGATGGCAAGTGAACCTCTTGAACTTGTTCATAGTGATTTAGGTGGACCTATGATTCCTCCATCAAAGGGATGGGCTAAGTACATTTTAACATTTATTGATCAATTGGTTTTGCCAAACCTCGTAAGGGGGTGGGGGTCCAAGGTTCAAATCTCGGGCCTCACCGGATTGAACGCTTGTCCCTTTCATGGTGTTTTTAGCGGTGTAAAAGATTTAAAATGAATATGGCATGGTGGTTATAGGGGTGGACAGCATGAAGATCTATGTAACGACTTATGAGGTGGATAAAACATAATATTGTAGCAGCCATAAAATCCGAACAACCTACCCAGATTCGTGGCGGCTACCGATTCCACCATGTAAATTTAAAAAAATCATTCATTGATGATTTTTCAAGAAATTTTTGGGTATACTTCCTTATGCAAAAAGATGAAGTGTTTGATAAATTTGAAATGTTTAAGGTATTTATGGAAAATTGAAGTTGGTAAAGGATAAATAGTATAATATAGATAATGGTGGAGAATATATCAATAAAAAATTAAAATATTGTTATGAGCATTGTAGGATTAAGAGAGAAATGAGAAATAGGTATACTTCCCAACAAAATGGTATGGTTGAAAGGAAGAATATGACCTTAGTGGATATGATAAGATGCATAGTACAATCCTAGGATATTTCTTTGGAGTGAGGTAATATGTATAATAGCTAATGTTTTAAAACTATCACCTAAAACTTGTTTGAATAACATAACTCCATAGAAAGAATGGAGTGCAAATAACCCTAATGTTAAGTAGTTTAAAATATTTGGACATGAAGCATTTTATCACATACCTCATGAGATGATTATAAAAAAAAATACAAGTTGTATTATTCTAGTGTGTAGGATGTGTTGACAAGTAGGGATGTCAATTTCAATGAAGGGTTTAAGGATAGGATGCAATACTCTCCCACTTCTATCCCACAAGATATTAACTTTGAAACGAATGAAATTTCAAAGGCAACTTCTAGTGAAGATGAAGAACCAAGTCCTCCTAGGAAGACCAAGAGTCTTCAAGAAATATATCAAATTACTCAACAAGTTAATTATGCCTTTATGACCACAATTATGAAGACTAATGATCCATAAAATTATGAGGAGGCTAAGGGAAAACTTGAGTGTGAACAATCTATGCAAAGTCAATATGACTCTTTAATGAAAAATATAACTTGGAAATTGGTAGAGTTACCTAAAGGGAAGAATGTGGTAAAAAATAAGTGGGTGTATAAGACTAAGTTCAAGTCTAATGAAAACATTGAAAAATATAAGGCAAGATTAGTGGCTAAAGGGTATTCACAAAAGGAAGGGATTGATTACATAAAAACCTTTGCTCTAGTGGCCAAGATTAGTACTATCTAGACTATTATAGCTTTTGTAGATCATTTCAAATGTTCTCCTCACCAAATGTATGTTAAAATTGAAAATTTGAATGATGAAATTGATTAAGAAATATGCACGACTGAACCTCAAGGATTTGAGCATTTAGGAAAGAAACACTTAGTTTATAGGTTGAGAAAGTATCTCTATGGATTCAAGCAAGCTTTAAGGTCTTGGTATGCTAATATTGATGATTACCTTAAGGCACAAGCATTTCATAATATTCATGATAATCCAAACATGTATGTGAATAATATTGATGGAGATGTCATACTTATTATTTTGCTCTATGTTGATGATCTTATCATCATAGGTGATAGATGAGACCAAATTAGTGAAATAAAGATGAATATGAAAGATAGATTTGAGATGATAAACCTTGATTTTTTACATTATTTTATTAGAATTTAGGTGTAGAAAAATAATGATGCAATTTACCTCTCTCTCAAATCAAGTATGCTATAGAATTGTTGAGAAGTTTTAATATGAAAAATTGTGTGTGTTTCTACTCCACAATCTCTTGTCTTGAAGTTAACCAAGGATATGAAAGGTGATGATGTTGATCCTACCTTTGTACACAAAACTTGTTGGAAGCCTTGTGTACATGAATCACACTTGGCTATATATGTCTTTTGTAGTAGGTGTGGTTTTTAGGATTTTGGATACTCGTAGGTTATACGTTAGAGGGCAGAAAATATAATATTAAGATGTGTAGGGTATTTTGACTATGTATTTAGTATTCCTCCTTGGGAGACTTGACAGTTCAAGATTTCTAATTTATATTGGGCAAGTTGCGTTGATGACAAAAATTCTACCATATGATCTATTTCCTTGCTTGGTTTTGGTCTAGCTTCATGACATAGTAAGAAGTAGTCTACTATTGCCTTATCAACTACAAAGGATGAATATGTAGCAATAAATGAGACAACTAAAGAAGTCACTTGGTTATGATTTATTCATTTAGTACTTCAACAACATCCAATAAGACTTTATTTATTCTATTGTGATAATGAGAGTGCCATTTAGCTTTTCAAAAATCCAATGTTCCATGCTTGTAGGAAGCATATTGAGGTATACCACTATTACATAGGATAACTCATCCAACAATAGGTGATCCTTCTCTAGTATTACAAGACAAAGTACTAGATAGCTTATATTTTTACCAAGGACTTATGTGCGATCAAATTTGTATATCTTAGAGGTCTCTTTGGCTTGAAAGTGGTCATACAAGTTTCTTGCATTGACATTCAAGGGAGGAATATTGTGAATGTCCAACCCTCATTTTTTGTATTGAGTCTTATAACTCCTAGCATTAACGGGGATGTTGATAGGTGTAACGTTAGGTATGATTGATTAGGTGTCATAGTGAGTTGATAATATAGTGAATTGTTGATTTCTTTGGTGTCTCTATGTTTTGGTGGTGATTGATGAAGAGTCACTAAGTTAATGTTATAGTGAGCTAGTGATTGCTTAGGTATCATAGTATTTTGGTAGTGATTTATGATGTGTCCTAGTTTATTATTAATCTAGATCCACTTTTGTAGGTTATGAGCTATCTATATTTAGTTATGGAATCAAACTTGGTGATTTTTCCTTCCATATTATGAATTTTGGTCTCCATTGCTTGCATTTAGGTCAATGACATTTACCAAAAATAGAATTGTTGTTTTAGTGGTAAGGATACACAAAAAGTGTAGGGTTGCTATATACCAAAGTGGTTAGCTCAATAATATAATCAAAATTGGCTATACCACAAAATGATAGCTTTGTGATCCTTAAGAAAAGTGTATGGATGCTTTAAATCAAAATGATTTGATTGGAAAGATGATGACAATGGACTATAACCCAATATGTCATTTTTTGGCATCCTATACAATTTTTTATACTATCCCAAGTAAAATTGAGCTCTTTAACTTTCTATGCTTTATAATTGATCTCTTTCACCATTTGCACTACGTTTCTTGTCCTGCTAATGATAAGGCCAATGCAAGTATGAAACTACCACAAGTAAAAAAATAAAGAATAGGAGGTCATCTAGGATGAGTTGTTTTTACTTCCCATAGCTCTCTAATATACTACAAGAACAATTGATAATGTTCAAACCAATATTCTAGGCCACTATCCAAGGAGGATTTATCATGTACCCTTGGGCACACTACTTGCCTCTTTGATCAATATGAATGGGTAATATTCCCAATTGTTGTGCTTAATGTGCTATGGATAATTACAAGGTCGAATGGATTTCTATATCTGAAGGTGTGGCTCAAGGTTCCTAAAAAGGGTCTCCTAATATATGTATGGTATGTGGGAGCTCAAATCCATATAAAACTATCATCTGAGGCCTAGGTATTGGATTTTGATCACCCCTCACTTCACTAGATGCTTTATAGGTAATCTAGCTTAGACAAAAATGGTAGCTCCTAAAAAAATGGTAGCTCCTCCATGATATTTTAAAATTTTTAAAATACCATTTCTAACCTATAGATCTAGGCTTAAAGAAAAAATTGCTCACAACAGAAGCTTACCAGCCATGGAAAGGGCTTTGATACCACTTGCAATGAACCTCTTCTTCTCATGCAAATATTTCATCTCAAAATTCTTATTTTTGGACTAAACTAAGAGAATAAATTCAATGCCAAAGATAATTATAACTAAATTTACAATGATTATTGATAAAATTAGCACTAATATTGCATATCCAATAGTAGAACCATTAAACAAATGAAAAATGAAAACTCAAAATAACAAGTTCATAAATTCAAGACAAGAAACATTACTATTGTTGGCCTCTTCAAGGGGGCAAATTCCTTAACAAAATACTCCTAATATTCACTAGCCTTGTAAGGGTTACATCCTTCCCTTTTTATAATATTTTCAAGCACATTTTTTGACATTCTATGAAAATGTTCCTAACTAAATATTCTATGACAATTATATAAATGATTCCAAAGTAGTTATACACATGCTTCCAAAGCAATTATACACATGATTCTATGAAACACCTTCCTACCTAATTTTAAATTTAACACATGGCCCAATTTACATGTTCCATATGGTGCAATATCATATGCCAATATGAGTTACATTTAAGGGGAACTTTAAAAAAATAGCAAGCTACTAAAGGAATTTAAGGAAATATTTTCTTGGTCCTATGCCAACATGACTAGTCTAAACCCTTCTTTGATGTTCCTTCATTTTATTGTTACTCCTTATGCAAAACTAACAAAGAAAAAATTGTAGAAGGTGCATTCTAAGGTCATACTCTTGGTCAAAGATGAACTTTAAAATCTTCTTTATGTAGGTTTCATTAAGAACATATATTATTATAATTGGATTCCTAAAAATATCCTAGTATCCAAGAGAATAAGAAGTGTTAGAGTATGCAAAAAAAATTGGTACATCAATGAGCCATGTCCCAAGGTTGAATTCCCTCTTCCAAACATCAACATGATCATTAATTTTAAAAATAGGATGTGAGATGCTATCCTTAATGGATGGGTTCTTAGGATACAATCAAATTAAGAAAAACCATGATAATAATCCTAAAACAATTTCTACTATCATGTGGGGGCCATCTACTATCATCATGCCATTTGGGTTGGAAAAAATAGGAGACACCTACCAATTAGCCATGACATATGTATTCCATGATATGATATATGATATCATGGAATATTATATATATGAGCTTCTTAGTTGATCCCTTAAATGAGAAAATTATGTTCTAGACCTTAGGAATAGTTTTTAGAGAGTAGGATACAAGGTATGCCTTAAACCTAAAAAATACATCTTTAGGGCAACATCAAGGAATCACCTAGGATTTATTATCTCTTGAAGGGCC